>JAULBR010110547.1:0-10325 GCA_032355825.1 Melanodrymia aurantiaca | reverse complement strand
TGTTTGGGACTTTGAAATATGTTCGGTTTAGAGTGAATTCTGGTTTACTGAGGGTCTGGTTTAGAGGGGTTTCACTGTATAAATATGCAAGCCAATTTTACACTATTTATAACCACATACTGACTTTATTCAGATATTTTTCATGTTCATGTGATCAAAATATTTTACAGACACTCTTTTGAAAGTACATGTAATTGCATACACGATTATGTTGGTTTTATTGTTGGCATGGTGCGACTTGAAAAGAATATCAATCAAATCAGCTTTAGTCAAAATATTAAATATAGCTATTAACAAATGATATGTTCATTGACAGCATTAATATCAAAGTACATGTATCAAGTCTGTCGCCAGGAATCTCTGATATGGGGATAGTTTGCATGTCCCCTTAAAAATATTGTAAATTGTGTTTTTTCAAAAACTATCCTGCATTCTGACCAATTATAATATAATTCAATAACCAGGTAAACGTATAATTGAAATACACATGTTAACAAACCGAGTCTCTCTCTCAAGTGGTGGGGGTGGGATGTGTTCATATGCACCCAACGAATGCCCCCTGGCGATGGGCTTGTGTATTATAGTTTGTCTAATATTATTTCTGTATATTTTTTACAATGACTTAAAAGTAAGTTTCAGGAAATCGCTATATTGTTTTATCAGCATTAAATGAATGCCAATGGGATAAAAACATTGAATAATACGTATGCAGTTCAATTTAAAAGAATTGTATGATATTAATGGTTTACATTTTTTTTGTGTAACATATTGTCATATGATATGTCTTCCATTGTACAAACAAACAAACAAACAAACAAACAAACAAACAAACAAACAAACAAACAAACAAACAAACAACAATCCTTCAAAGGGAAGTTAATCAAAGACGGTTGACAACTCCAGTGCAGTCACCTGTAACAATTTCACTGTGTAATGAGATAACCTTTTCTCAAAATAAATTGCCTAAAATTCCAAAACTAGTGTGAGGCAAGGGAAGATAGATTATCATTTTGGAGAAGCGTATTTACCCAGCTACTATCACCCTGCCATTGTTGGAGATTCCAATGTCACACATCTTATTTTAAATCAATGTGATGTCATTTTTTTAAAAGATTGTAAGAAATAATGTTCAAACCACATTTTATGTTATCGAGTTAATATTGGCATAATACAGATATTTTGAAGTACATATATCGGATAGCCAGTTAGTAGGGTGTATTCACGGGTACTTAAACTTCCATAACAGTGCCTTAGCAAGTTATGTCGCAAACACATTCTTAATTTAATTTGCTGAATATTCTCAGTTACACTTTCATTATCTTTAATGTTATCTTTTTTAATTTGCATTCATTGTAAGCAACGTAAAGGGTATTGTTTAATGTGAGCTTATGTGACATTTTATTTGCGATACAGTCATCATAAAACTATAAAGTTTAATACTTCATGCTAGCAAAATATGTAACATTTCATTTGTAATGAAGTCATCATAAATACATGTACCTTAAAGTAATAGTCCATGCTAGCCAATAAGATACATTTCATTTTGGATCTACAATTAATTACTTAATATAAATACCATAAAATATACTGTTTCCTGCTGGCTTATGCGATGTTTAACTTGATGTGTGTACTCAATATTGGACCAACCTTTTCAGTGATTATTGATTAAACTTGGTAACAATGTTCTTCTTTTACCGAGGTCAGGTGTGTAGATTTGTAACCTATACATGCATCCCACTTTATGTTGTTACTGGAATTCATTTAAACATTTAGTAACAGAATTTAAGCATTGGTATATTTGTTATTGTTTTAATACCACAATTGATATATTGGTATGTGTTCACACAGTTTTGCATTTTATTTTTTATTTATATCTTTGTTCATTATAAGGTGTATGCCATATGTAAAGCATCAATTTCCATTGTACAGCTACATATAAAAGTCAGTGACATGAGAAACAATTGTACACGTAAAGGGACCACTATAAATAGCTGAAATGTTCGCAGGAACAACTCTGCTGTTTGCCAAGTTTTAGGAATAAAATGTCATTCACCAAATATAGTACACTTTATACATAAATGTACTAGTACATTGTATTTACATAAATATGTATGTAGAAAATTTATATACTTATCTCCACTATTAGATTCATGCAGATCCTAAAAAAATCCTTTGTTTCATATATGTACAAGGTTTCAGTTGATGTTTTATGTATTCAATAATGATATGTAATACATTTAAAACTTCCTGCACTTAGATTTTTTCAGTCATATTTATTTCACTTGTTTCTTGGGTGCAGTAATACACTAATTGACTGCTATACATACAATGTAGTCTCGTGGTATATACTACATGTATATATTTTGCACAATAAACAACTAACTTGGGAGAAAAATATGTATGAAGTTCTATATATTTATTTAAATTAGAAAGTGGCTAATCATTTGTACATATGTATACATGTAATTATATATATATATTATAGTATATTATATATTGTATTTGTTTTCAATATTGTTAACCAAGCTGAGGTTTCTCCATGACACAATACACTACGGTATATGGTATTGTTTTGATACTGTATCTAATGTCTAGAGCAGTGTTAATATCAATATTATTAAAATCAAACTATACACTGTTTTATGTTACATTTTTCTGATAATGCTATGGCCTGTTTGTGTATGTTAACATTTTAACTTTATTTTAGTTTGGTTTGTCAGTTTGATTAATGAAGAATGCAATCTATGGTCCATATGGAATATATGGAAGTGATGTTTAAAATCAGCATTCAGGCTACATAAATGTAGTTTTTTTACTACAGTTTCTGATACAAAATTTTATTGTGTCAAAATCCATCTCTCCATGTGCACAATGAATAACATTCAAAACATGAGTTTAAAACATTGTTACAGCCTGAATGTTATCACATGCTATACTTATTATACACATACTAACATATAGGATTGTATTGGAGGTACAACTATAATGTATGTATATAATAGAAATACTGGCTATGTGATGTAATACACCGGTGACTGGTGAAAAAAAAAAAAAAAATCGTTTAACATATCCACTGTTATCCTGTCACTTATTCAATGACATCATGTCACACTCAGTGATACCCTGTCATGACTCATATATTCAATGATATCCTATCAACATATCAGGGTGGTGTGCGGACTTTAATGTATTTTGCATTTCTTGACTCAAGAACATGTTTAAACATTGTTTTGTAAACATTATGTTTATTATTATTTTGTGCAAAATGAACCTATAGGTCCTTTGTACCAATAAAATATATTTTCTGACAATAAATGAAGACTTTTAATTTGTTTAATAATAAATACCAACTTGTTTCATTTACAATTTTATATATATATTATTTAGTTTATAGTCACATCTTCATATAATTGGCAAAAACTGCCACTATTGATTTATTTGGTAAAATATTAAAACTACCAGGTACTGCTTCTACTTTATTTAATAAGCGATTTATTTTTTTGGATAGGAATTTCTGAATTTTTAATAATTGTCCCTACTTTTTCTATAGTTGGTCCCCACTTTCAACAAATTCTGTATCCGTACCTGATAATGAAGGCATACAGACTACATGTAATACCCCGTAATTCATCATGTGAATATTATTTAATATAGGCTTCTAGTTTTTCATGTTTGGTTAATGTGGGTACTACATGTATTAGTTATCAGGCCAAAATACTATTATGGTACCCGTATGTTGCAATGATCTATACATTGTATGACCTCAATTTAGCAGCAAGACTAACAGAGTTTCCTGTTAAAATCAATTTGTATACAATGTAAGTGTATTTATACTTGAATGCTAAAGCAAGTAACTACAAAGTACATGTACATGTAAGTAAGGCAAAGGCATAACAAGGTAGAACATTCTAGCATGCTTAATATTCTTTGGCACATGGTGATGTTCTGAAAACAAAAACACAAACATAATGGACATTTACTTTGTTTCTCCGTTGAGAAACAATTCACTTTGTAAACAGACGGGTGCCATTTACGGTTAGTAAGAGTTATGTGGTGGAGGACAAAATATCTACAGATCAATATTTCTGTTGTCACACATTTGTTATCACATACTTATCCACCATTTTAACACAAATATTTTTTTCAATAAATTATTTACCTTTGTTTTCTCCACAAATTTTGAGTAACCTTTTGATCATGTAAATTTCTTTACCATTAAAAAGTGTTATTTTCCCATAACTTTTCCTATGATGCCATTTTTTGAGAGTGAGTTCGTCTTTCTTATGATGCCCTTTTATGAGTGGGTAGCTATGAGTTAGTGCATGTACCCTTTTGCATTAAACTTTGTTCCCCTCAAATATTTATTTGGGCCACCCCTATTATTGAACCCTGCTTAAGTTAGCCAAATTGAGGCATTAAACCTGCATTTCTTCATCAGATGTGTTTCACTCTGGTGCCTTTGACATTCAGGGGTTGTGAATATGTTTTATATTTTATGAGCAATGTTTTATTTGCTTAATATGATGTACATGTACAAGGTGCTAAAAACTCTTTCAGCATTTCTTTCATACTAGAGACATTTCGATTCGACATGGGGTAATTAGTGGCGGATACAGACATTTTTTAAAGTGATAATATGAAATGTTTAAAATTTGGAGAAGGGGTTAGATTGTTTTTAAAGTATAAATTATCTGTCAAAATGGAAATATGCACCCCCTTGCACAATCCTCTGGATCCGTCAACAATAACATATCAATAATATTACTTGGCATTGTTTGTGTTTGTAGTAATTTATCATGTAAGTTATTTGTATATCTAATGGAGACTAAATTGACGACTACCAAGTAGAAAAACATTGTCTTTTTAATAACATTCATATACAAAGCTTATAATGTCAATTTGCTAAACTGTAAATTTATTTTCTGATCCAATTCCAATGTATAACAATTTCATGTTGCAAATATTTTTTTATATTTTTACATTTATTTGAAATTGCAGGATAAATCAAATTAATTTCCACTAGCTTTTACTGTGTTCCGATGTTGTCTTCAAATAATAGACTTGTATCATTATTAATGCAGTATATCGTTTAAAACATTCCCATTACCGGTACATGCAACATATATATTATGTATCAATCTTAAGTCGTACTGAATTGATTTAACAGCCAGTGGTAAATGTATGAATAAAAAATATGGTTTTCTTTAAAGACAATTGATTAAATTGTTGCAAAATAATTAAACAGATTCAGCCTTTGTTGCACATCTGTCGTTATGATAACAGAAGAAGAAGAAAAAATGCATCCATTAAATATGTTGATGCATTGAACATAAATAATTATAGCAGTATGATTTATATAATTATTATGTGGAATGGTCTATTATATGTCTTATGAATATATCACCAGAAACTTGTTTCTCAATAGTTTAAAAACACCTATTTTTTCATTGTTAGTGGAGCTGATTAAATCTTTCAACAGAAACACTTAGTTTCTCATTAACAAGAACTAAAAGGAACTACACAAATAAGTACATGATAGATATTTTTTCATTAAAGTTGTTAAATTATGTACTTGAAAAATCTTCTGACAGGAAAGCAAAGGCTTTCTTTTTTTATCAGCATAGTTGTACATGTATGTTTTGCATCAAATGTTTTGTTATTAAAGTTTTGTGGTATTTGGATGTAAGTAAATTTTAAAGCACAGAGTAACAAGTACATCTTGGGTATAACATATACATGTATTTTCTATTCTATTCCAAGAGTCGTACACTATATTTAAATTCCATATGCTATTGTGTGTCGTGAAATTCCCATGTCAAATATTGTGGTCAAGTCGTTTTGTGTATATACACATATTTCATATAATTATGCCATTCAGTATTATCCTATTAAATATTTATCACATCATATTCTGTATGTTGTTTTTCTGTGTATGTGGGGGTTGATTTATTTATTGGTGATTGTCATATTGAACTCTTGCTCAGATATGTTTACACAGGAAACATTGTACTTCAATATACAGAATAATGCACATAATGCAGAATAATGCACATTGCAAACAAAAACATGTTTTCCAGGGAAAAAATTGTGTTTTTGTGAAATTTGTTTCCCTATTTAGCTAAACTGTGCTTGATTTCAAAAGCATGTGTAGGTGATTCGCATAGATGTGTTTCGTTGCGTGTGTTGCCTGTATTTCCTACTAGAAAAATTTGATACCAAGGTATCTAGCTAGCCATCAATTTCAATTTCTCTTGACTCTATATTGATGAAATTATATCTTTGAATAGTAGGATAGCAAATCACCTTCATTGATTTATCTATCAGATTTGCATATAAAGAAAATGAAAGAAAGTCCATGGAACAGAGGTGGGGGACATTCCTCTTCCCACCCCCCACCCCCCCCTGGGGGCCACTTCACCTCTACACGTTTCAGACTTTTTGGTCAAAATATGTTGTTTTTTCTCGATACAATAATTATCCAAAATGTCAATAGTCAACTTCCCTTTTATAGAGAAACATTCCTTCTGTTTCAACATAAGGTGTCTGCATATCACAACTTCAGAGATTTGCCAATGTTAAGCAATGCTATGCCTTGGACTGGTTAATACTTACAAAGATACTCAAGTACTAAGAGTTTTATGGTAGACATTCAGAGGCAATGTTAATGGTGTTGTTGTTAAGATGTCTTGTCCATTCATTCATTCATTGTATATACAATGTCTGGTTCAAATTCAGAGAAGTTTTCATACTGAAGGTTTATTTGTCCATCGTGTGTTCATATGAGTTTGGGGGCTTGTACATCAATGTCCTCAGTATGGTTTCCTCCGGGGCGTAGCATGGACTGGACCTCTGGATGGGTTATGTGGGGGAAGGTTAATTTGAACCTAGCTGATCCTGTGGGGTTCTAATATGAACCTAGCATACCACATTTTGATACACTTTCTAATATTACACTGTAATTGTTTTATTATTATTTAGAGCAGACCCTTTGCCTCAGTGTGCGGTCCCTTATTCGTCCATTTCTGCATTCGTTATGCATGGAATTATTGTTCTATCATCCTTACTGTAACTCAAGGTGGGTAGCATCAGTTGATGTTAGTCAAACACAGAATTTAACGTACTACCGGTATAGTAGGCCTACTCATATTTCATAAGTAGGCCCTAGTAAGGGAGCTTTTATATGCGCTTTACCGCAAACAGGACGGTACATACCATTGCCTTTGTTAAACCAGTTGTAGGCCTAGACGGTAAAACCAAAGGTAGACCGTAAATCAAAAGCAACAATAACGTGTTTTTGAGAGTAGGTCTACGATTAAAATACAACATCATGCCATGGTTTAAATATAAGACCAACTTGAAACAAAAGCTAAATGTGAGAAAATTGGCGACTTTGACTCTTTTATTCCGCCAAGTTCACTATAATACATGTTGTAGTTACATTGCCGCACTGAATCATTGCGCACACCGTGTACAATCAAATGCGGCCCATGTATTACCCCCCTTTAGTCGCCAAATCGTTGTCCTTCCCAACACGTCAACAAAAAATTAATGTCGTTTATGTGACAGGAGTTGCTTTTCATTCGTTAAATTAATAACAACAATGGCGGCATGTTCAACAAAAACATTAAAGGTATCTTATTGATTTGTTGTTTCTCCAAAACTAAACATAGACTTGCATTTTGATACAATAATGTTTTATAACAGTTATGTTGCAGCTTACTAAAAAGTTTCAAAGAGGCCTTTTGTGGGTTCTCAATTGAAGTAAATTCAGTATTATTTATTAATGGATTGGAAAATAATAAAATATGTTTCAACTTTGTTTAATATCCAGGAGTATTGAATGTCAAACAAATAGCAATTTTTAAACATTGAAATACACTTTTTTTCCAAATTTATTGGGTTGTTTAAATGCACTTTTCCAATTGACAAGATGGTACCATTGGATATACCCCTGTAGGCCTACATATAATAATATTAAATTAAGCTAGACATAGCATTAGATTCGCAAACACGCAGGCATTCAATGATTCATCTTTAAACTAAGCATTGTGCCTTTAATTTAAACAAACCAACTTTATCTTTACATGCACATTTAACAACACCACTTAGCTATATTGTGGATGTAGAAACATACATGTACGGTTGAAACCTTGATAACACTTGCAGAGTCTGCAGAATCCGTGTCAGGAGGTGACTCGAATATCTAAATCAATCCAGGACACTGCCAAGAAGCTGGAC
Organism: Melanodrymia aurantiaca; assembly: GCA_032355825.1. Lineage (NCBI taxonomy): Eukaryota > Metazoa > Mollusca > Gastropoda > Neomphalida > Peltospiridae > Melanodrymia > Melanodrymia aurantiaca. The sequence continues at coordinate 2,087 of JAULBR010110547.1, read as the reverse complement.
AATGTGAAAAAGGAGAAAGATTCTAAAGCGATTAAAGAAAGTTTACAGAAACAGTTGCAGCAGTCAGTATTACTGCTAAAAGAGGTCAGTCTACAACTGTCCAGCCTTGCGTTCAATAGCGCGGGCGTTCTGCTACCGATACAAAACGTTTTGACACCGGTGTTTGCATGTACATTAAATGAATGTGATGTGATAGTACACGATGCGTACCAGTCAAACTGTTTGCATCGGTAGCAAAACGCCCGCGCTATTGAACGGAGGGCTGATCAGTTTTATAGAATGATCTATTTTCTCTAAAATGGTACTGTTTTTATGAATGTTTGTATTTTCTGATGTATCTAGAAAATATGTAGGATACCATGAGAGGAAACATGACCAAAACATTCATATGTTTCACCTTTGCTGTTTCAGTTTTCAAATCTTATATGCACTGGTTAATTATTAAAATTAATGATATGGTGAAATCTGCATTGTGAGGACAACGTCCTATTATACATAATTTTCTCCAAATTTTTCCACACTGCTGCTTTGCAGACGAAAGCATTGATGTTAAAAGTGTTCAAACCTTTTGCTTCCATTTTACAAAATATATTGACATTTCTGTTGACAAAATATAATAAAAGTTTAGTTTTGTAAAACTCTTTATTTCATCGTCACGTGGTCATGCTTTTTATGCCAAAATGGTGAGTGAGTGATTTTAAATTTCCATACCATAACAATACATTATAAATTGAATCAAGGTGAAATGTTCTGATATGCTATTTTTGTTCTTATAGATTGAGGAGAAAATCCACATTGCTCAAGGCGAGTTGTCTGGTGAACCAAGTGTATCCCCTAGAGCACAGAATAAGAATCTCAGTGAACAAAAAGATGAGAAGGAAAAAACAGATGGGCCTTCCAGGTACAATATAGAGCTAACACGTGTACATCTACCATTAGCTTTTACATGTATATAATATATGTGGAAAATGCTAGTTAAAGAGATACAGTATCTAATTCTTGTAACTTGTAACATCCAGTGTCTGGCATATATATGCAAGTGTCAGTGGTGCTGCATGACCAGTATTGCAATTGATCTAAATATTGTCTACACTCTACAAATTCATGTTTTAGTTCTTCAGGGAAGCCCAAACTAACTGCAGAAGAACAAGAAATTGCATATGAACACAAAGCTCAGATGATGAGAAATCTGGAGGGGCCCAACAAGAGCTTACAAGGGGAGATAATCTTACAAGAGCGTATGAATGAAGTAAAACAGTTGAACCATCAGAACCGTCGGCTTCATGAAGAGTGCAGACTGTCACAGACCAATGCCATGAAACTTGTCCAAAAATTCGAACGAAAAGCCAAAGAAAGTAACTAAACATTTTATCATACAAAAATAGTTTACCATCACATTACTATAAACCGTATTAATATTGCGACATGTTTTTTCCCTCGAATACGCCCCTAAGTGCATGTTCGCGACATTTAAATTTCATGAACGACCATTATAAACTAAAATTATGCGTGCTTATAAATTACACGAATTGAGATTTGGCCCGAACTATGCAAAAATTATACGCACGTGAAATTTTCACGGTTTACAGTTGATTTACAGCAGTTTGTTTCTCTCAATTTTGTTTCCTTCTCTTCTTTGGTTACTTAAGTTGTAGTTGTCTTGATCAAAGGCTTTGAAATGAGAGTGTGTGGTTCCCACCAAGTAGTCATCCAGGTGGAATGAAAGGCTGATTTTATTTCTATTCCACACATTTGGAGGTTTCTACCCAGATACATTTGAATGCCAGGCAAAATTGTATTAACTTATACTGTTAATTTCCTTCAGTGGACAGTAAAGTGAAAGCAATGGAACAAGAGCTGGGGAAGTCTGGTCAGCTTGCCCAGAGGTATAAAGACATGTACATGCAGGAACGACAGAAGAATAGAGGGAAGACACAAGAAGACACCAAGAAGAGTGATGCTGATGATGGAACGAAGAAAGAGGATGATGCAAACACAAACAGAGAGACTGAAAAAACCACTATAATTATGACTCAACCAGGCTCAGATAGTTTTATGGGCAGTTCAGTTAGAGTGAATGATATTAT
>JAULBR010110536.1:0-10327 GCA_032355825.1 Melanodrymia aurantiaca | reverse complement strand
GCACAGAGCTACTGTATACCAGTGTCTTTCGTTTGCAACGGCATCACTGACTGCATCAACGGAGAAGACGAGCAATTATGTTGTAAGAACAAGTTTTGTACGAACATTATAATTAATTTTGTTACATATGTATTATATTTGAACGAGAATGTAATACTCAGGAATACCACATTCCTTTGTGAGTTCGGAAATATGGCAATGCCGCATTGCCGCAAGTGTTAAAAATTAATAGGCAAACATAACACATCTTTCACTTGAGTAAAATTTTAGGTCACAATGTTCGGTTTCTTCCGTTAAATCTACGGGAATAAGCGAAGAAAACACGACTGGTAAAACGTCTATATACGCTACATTAAACATTTGGCGTAACATACAAAGGTAGGGCCTACTAGGGCCGTAGCGTAGAACAGGCAAACGTCGGTGTCAATAATTTCTAGTTCGAAAAATAAATTATAATTAATGAAATGCACTATCGGGAATTCAGTTTCATATAGGTATTTCCACGATCGGAGAAAATCGGTGCCTCTAGTGGTGGTTTCAATTTAGGGAAATCTCGTTGAAACTGGTCATGTGGTCGCTAATCAGGTTGTCTGCTTGAAGCCGAGTCGATTCTTGAGTGCATGATAATGATATTGTTAAAATAAATAAGTTATTGCGCTAATTTTTTAAATTTTATTTTCGTTACTGATAAATATTTGTACGAACAATAAAAATCAAACATAGATTATGATTTCATAAAAAACGGTGTTTAAGGTTATTAGACTCGAACCACGGTAATACGCAACTACGAAAAATACTGATCGTCGCATGTGCAGAAACGACGCACAAAACTACGAAACAATATTGAACGCTTTTCCAAAAAAGGACGGCGACTGAAACTTCGCTCCACGTGCAAAACAAAACCATTCGGCTAATTATTTCGCCCTAGTCGCCCCCTAGCTTGAACCCTGGGTAATAATAAAATACATAATATATATTTCTTATTTCAGCTTCTTTTACCTGTCCTGGTTACTACAGATGTCGGAAGAGCTCGAAGTGCATCCATCCTAGAGATGTATGTAATGGAAACTTCGACTGTCCCGAGGGTGATGACGAGATCTTGTGTAATATTAACTGTCCTTATGGCTGCATGTGTTCTGGTTCCGTTGTTAAATGTGAAGGTTCTTACCAGGGCAATGAAACGTTTAGTTCATTTACTCGCAAACTTGATTTTTCATCGTATGGCATGAACAATATCAGCGAAAATATATTCTCGGGACTGCAAATGCTTGTTGATCTAAACATGTCTAAGTGTGAACTTACTGCGTTTGGGTGGAATGTTCGAGAACTGAAAAATCTACTATCTCTAGATCTTAGTGCAAACAATATCAGAACATTGCATACGAATTCTTTCAGTGGTCTTATCAACCTCAGAAAACTTGATCTCTCAGAAAACAGATTGTTGACTTCAATTGAAGATGATACCTTTTATTACCTGCCACTATTGACGGATCTTAACTTGGCTTTCAGTGGCATCCATACATTGACACCTAGAATATTCACACAACTGGTGTATCTCAACATGCTGAACATGTCCCACTCACAATTAAAGTATATTGAAGAGGGTACTTTTAAAAGTCAAATAAACATGAGGATCTTGGATCTAGATGCAACTGATATTACTAACTATGGAGAAGACATATTTGTAGGCCTTAATCGTCTTGAATATCTTCAAACAGGCACATTTGCACTTTGTTGTCCACAGATCAGGCCACAAAGCATAACTGATAATAAATGTTTTGCTCCTCAAGACGAATTTTCCTCATGTAAGGAACTGATGCAAAATGATGCCCTGCGAGCATTCATTTGGATTCTGGGTGTGTCTGCTCTGGTTGGCAACTCTGTGATTGTTGTGTATAGATTATGTTTTAGCAAATCGCCCTTGTCAAAAGGATGTGGATACTTCATACTAAACTTAGGACTTTCGGACTTTTTCATGGGGGTTTATATGATGATCATTGGAACAGCTGATATGCTTTACCGCGGAAAATACCTTTGGTTCGGGGATGAATGGAAACAAAGTCCATGGTGTAAACTGGCTGGCTGTCTTGCGACTCTGTCATCTGAGGCATCCACGATGTTCATCTGTTTAGTGACTGTGGACCGCTTTCTGGCGATAAAGTTTCCGTTTGGAAACGTTAGGTTCAGCAAAAGGTCTTACATTGTTGGATGTGGCATTGCGTGGTTGCTCGCCTTATCCATGGCAACTGTTCCCCTATTTCCGGCAACTATCCACTGGAACCTGTACGGTAGAAACAGCGTCTGCTTGGCTCTACCTCTGTCGAGTGAAAGGACACCAGGCTGGCAATTCTCTGTTGGTGTCTTCATTGGATTCAACTTCCTTGCTTTTGCATTTATTGCTGTGGCCCAGGTGGCCATTTACAGAGCTATGAAACAGTCGTCTCTACTCAGAGACAAAAAGCGCATGACACAAGAACGAGCGGTTGCTAAAAAGCTGTCACTTGTAGTCATTTCCGATTTTCTCTGCTGGTTTCCAATTGGTATTATGGGTAAGTATATGTAAGGGAGAGGGAACTATAATTAAGGCAGAATTATATACTAGTATACAACGAATATTTAATGATAACTATTTTTAACAATATCAAAGAACCTGAATAATGTAAAATTAATATATTTTTGTCTTTGTGCATTATTATTAACAAGTTGTCTACTGTTTTGCTATTAAGACTTAATCTCACCGGCCATTTCACAAAAATGTATAGCATCATAGAATAATGTGGTACAATACTTAAGTTTGTAATTCGATAAAACCTGTAATTTTTATAGTTATTAATGAGATAATATCATATCCTTTAATTAATTTACATTTGAAACTATTTGTCCATTTAAGGATTGGTTGCTCTTGGTGGAGTTCCTATTACAGGAGAGATTTATGCTTGGATTGCCGTTTTTATTTTACCTGTGAACTCGGCTCTCAACCCATTCCTGTATACAATCTCATCGTACTTGCAAAGACGGGTAAGAACTTCATTCTTGTATATACATTTGATATCATATTATTTATTTGTGTACATGTTCTCATTATACATTCAAAGATGGCTATGGTTTTTTTAGTTAGTGGGTGGATTCTCACACATCAACGGATGATGTACGCGCCTAATTCATTTTGTAAATATTCAATTCAAAATTATGCGTGTCTTACCGTGTCTTTTATATAGAGTTAGTAGGGGTATATTTTGAAATGACAAAATATTGAGTTTTGCTAAAAGATTATATTTCAAATTATATCACTGGTCTATTATGACTGTAATCAATTAATTAAATATTTATAAGTAAGTATTTTGAAGCAGACATTATTATAGTCTTTATGCTGGCTCAACTAGTGAACCTGATGTCACTTTAAGCATTAATGCAACATTTAAGAAACATGTGTTGCTACGGTTAGACCAATGCGATGTCTGTAAACTAATTATTATGACAGAACTGTTATTATAATGTTAACTTATGAAACATGCTATATTACACATACATGTATATGTTGTTTGTGCATGGTAAGCCCGCTACAGTGGCCCTACTTGTCGATTATAATAGTATTTGAATTCAAGAACTATGCTATATATTATTTACAGAAAGAGAAATCCCATAAAGAACCCATCACTAGGGACACCCAATCAAAGTGAGAACAACCGGAGCTCATCGTAAGTAATGTAAAATTGATGTCAATAAAATAAAGACAATCTATCTTATCGTAATTCGATGTCTTTATTATATTCAATGATTATACTATCTCACCCTGGCGTTTTAGCTCATTCTAGAACAGAACTTTGTTTGCAATTTTTACCAATTTGAAAGTAGGCTGTTTATAAGAATTTTCGCGAACTAGGACAGACAATAGTTAAAATTACCATTGTTTAGATGAGTGGTGCTTTTAAAATACCGGTAGGTGTTCCCATGAGGTGATTCGGAAGACTTTCAGAAAAACGATATGATCCATAAATATTAACCAGAGTTACTTCCCATTTTTGGAAAGGTACTCTGGTAGATAGTTTTTTATCATGTCGATCAGCAAACGAGCTAGGAAAAGTAATTTTGGTGAAAAAGAATTGGATATCATTACCATTGAGTTGAATATACATTACCATGTTTATTCACGTCTTTTGGCAGCAACGTTACGAATAAAATGACAAATATGGTAAGATATTGCACAATTCATGAACAACTATATTTGATCTGGTTCACGTCCTGCTCAATTTGTCCTACAAGTTACAACACGAATCAGCGAGTCACGGCCCCATCATCTTTCCAGCGTTCATTAACCACCCCCATTCAACATAAGTAACAGCAAAGTAAAGTTACACAAACCGGTTTGTAAAAATAATAACATGATAAGAGGTTATTAGCCTCGTGGGTTTCGATATCGTGAATATATAATTATTAAGAGGCTCGCATAATACAATTTTCATTCCTAATATATACATGTATGATAATGACGATATCAAAACACACTCGGCTAATAATCTCTATGTATAGTAGGCCATACTCTAAATATGTTATTGTTATTTCACCAGAAGCAGGTCCGGTTTCAAAGAAACAGTTGTGTGACCTGATGTCGACATTAATAACTGCTTGTTTAATTATTGCAGGTTGAGACTGGCCACTAGCTTGCCCACTGGATTGAATTTGCTAACTTTTAACCGGGGGTCTAGACGATGTATCCATCTGCACAAGTCAACGTTAATACACATAATTATAAAGAGACTCATGGATGTGAAAATGATGTCACACGTTGCAAGCATAGATGATGTCATATTGTTTATGGTTTAGGGAATAATAACACTGTTTCGTTGTTACCTATAATAGGATATCCCCCAAGTGTCTTGTGATATCATACTTTATCAGTACGAGTTGATAAACGTATAAAATCCGAGCCTTAGGGAGGATTTTCATGCTTTTATCAGCGATTGCTGACACATTATGTTACCACAGGACACTAGGGAGGGGGAGGGGGTATTCTTGTTATCATTCTTTATGATCTTTTCGAATTAGGTTGATTATTAAGACAAATGAACACTTGCAATGTTTCCTTCAAAGCCACGACGTCATATTATAACAGTAGTTCCAACATTATGACGTCATGTTTAGAACTATCAGGTTTCCTGGTGACGAGCTTCAAAACAGTCTGTAGACCAATCAAAATTACAAGACGTGATATCTCCCGAGGAGATATCGACGTTATCATAGGAGATATCACAAATTATTAGGTCAACGATATCTCCTGCAAAAGCCTCTAATGGATAATAAAACGATTTATTACAAAATCCAAAAATGTTCACATTTATATCTTAATGTTATTACGTGTTTATGTCTTTGTATCGTGGGGATTATATGTTTGCGCTATGGTTAATGAAGATAGTAGGCGCCGTGTTTATGGAATGGTCAAACACTTGTTTACAACTGTGTTGCTGTTGTACTTAAATAATAATTTACATTATATCTTAATGTTATTACGTGTTTATGTCTTTGTATCGTGGGGATTATATTTTTGCGCTATGGTTAATGGAGGTAGTAGGCGCCGTGTTTATGGAATGGTCAAACACTTGTTTACAACTGTGTTGCTGTTGTACTTAAACAATAATTTACATGTAGTATTCAGTATCTACTAGTATATTCAAGTTGCTTTTGTTGTATATCAGAAATTTGTATAATGATATTGTGACACTAAATATAAGTGGTCAGGATTCAGGTGGAATTTCGAGCCATGCTGTATGGAAAGGTTGAAATTTGTCATTATTATATTGTATATTTTTAAATGTTGCTACAGCCCGCCACTAATGACAATAAATCAGAATATTAGTTAAATTTGTACATTATATACCGATAGAGCATTATTTGGGTTTGTGTATTTAACACATGTATAATGTTACATGTACAATTTAATATAACACAAACCGTATTAATGCTATATCGGTATATGTACACATTTAACTAATAGTCTGATGTATTGTCACTAGGTTAGTGCCGGGCTGTAACAACATTTAAAGGGATAAACAAAACAATTTCGACTATTCCATGCAGCATACACATGTAGTTCAAAATTCTACCTGAATTCTGACCACAAATGCCAGTGGTGTATAGTTGAAATAAAGTAAATTATCAGAATAACAAGACTTCTTTTCTTTATTCTAAAGCTTTTTTAATGTATAGAGCTAAGAATATTATGGCTTCAATATGATTACTGCTGCGAAAACGATGATTATTTAAAACAGTGGGTAAAATAGATTGGTAAAACGTTCTGCCTAAGATTGTCTAGCACTGAACATAACACAGAGTGTATCTCAGCTTCTTATTAATAGTACCTGTGTTGCATGGCATTTCATTACCAAGTTGTCTTCACAGCCACGGTAAATGCAGACCATGCGATACCAAATCTCAAATTGACAAAATATTGTTTTTATTCAAATGGGCCGCACCAAGCAAACATGGAATTTATCTATTTGCCTGTTTATTAAAATATGTTTAATAGAATAGGGCCATTTCACGGTAGTTGGTCCATGGGTATGAAATTTTGAAAATGATCTCATAAACTAAATATTTATTGATAATTAAAGTTAACACCCTTAAGCATGTAAAAATATGTTTTTAGTAGCATTTCACTCTGGTTTTATGGTTTTCAATGACAGATTTGTTATTGTTTTGTTAGTATTATATCACTTCTTAAATTAGGTGAGAGGACAACATATTTAATCCTTTCAGCTTTTATTTTTGAAAGGGTAACAAATCCTTATGTTATGTAGTTTAGCTGTTTATTTGTTTGCAGTTCTTTTTGGTTACAAAGGTATATTTGCGTATGTTGCGTCAATTACCAAAAATGTACGTCAGTTACCGCATATTTTTCCTGTTAAGAACCATTTCACATAATTGAGTTCTTTTATAGTTGTGTTGAATGAACACTCTGATCTGGTTGATTCATCAAAATCACTCTTTAGAGTTGTTGGGTCATCGCGGGTCAGTTCTTGAGTTGATAATAAATATATATATAAATTATATCAAAACATGCTAGTCCACTCATTTACTCAATAAATATTGTTTAAAATAAAATCGAAACAAGCATTGAAACAACATGTACATGTATACATGTAGATTATCCTAAAAATGAAATAAAATTCCACGCCGTAAAATTATGAATTCTGCACCTGTTTTGCATGAAAGTTGATTTTCCGTGGACCAACAACTATTCTGCAGTGTGGGGCAAATTCTGCACATTTTTCCGTGTCCGCGTAATCGCAGAATTCAGGGGGGAGTGTCATTCTGTCTCCTGTTTGAGATGCAAAACAGCGTTAACCACGATAACAGAGGTTTCCCCAGAGCCATAAGGGGTAGGGGGCCCCTACTCCTTACCTGTTTAAGTAAGCGCCTTGATTTATTTTAAGGGTATTGTAAGTGCTTTGATTTATTAAAATAGCTTTGTAAGGGCCTTAAATTCAGTTATTTGTCCAGGACCATGTACAATGTATAATGCACAATCTATAAAATTTTTACTCATGGATTTTACAAAAAATTGTAATATTATTTCTGAACTTTGAAAAGGTAAGCGCTTTAAAAAAATCCTGTGGAAAGGCCTGGATAACCGATGGTAATAGACAGCTATATATAATTGCTATTCCAGAGGAAATCAGAATTTTTTGTTTGCATCATGCATGTCAAACAAAATGGATAAAACATATTTTGGGATTGTGGTGACATGAAGAAGATCATTTCTCTATAGGTGCATACATGTATATTCCGTATTTAGATGTTTGAAGCTCTAGGTAATAGCATGACACTTTTCATTACAGATTGCTCAGATCACTCTCATGTCAAAACTAATCCATCCTTTACACTACTCATACCTATCTTCTGTCACACTTAACTGACATATTAATGTGAGATATAATGAATCACATGTACCGGTATATATCCATCCATACATGTGTATATATATAAATACATGTAGTGTGCCAACTCACTCATTTGACCTGGTTTACAAATCGTGTTTGCACTATGTGACATGTATAATTTAATTATTATAATTCTTAATTATATATAATTACTTAATGTGTAATCTACTTGGTCACTGGTCAATAGCTACAACTGACATGTAATCTACATCTACACCACTTATTTTTAATCTACACAACTTATAAATATAATTCTACACAATCATGACAATGCAACATTTTGTAGTTCTGTTGGATACGTTTATAAAATAATATAGTCCTTTCGCCTATATTGTTTAGTTTGATCTTTGCTTTTAATTTCCTCTGTGTTTTACGTTGATTTTTATATACATTTTACTGTGATTTGACACCCAATAGATACATTCTTTTTTCATGCTGGGCTGTGATTAAACATTCATGAAATTAATTCATTCGTCCGTTCGTTCATTCATTCATTCACTCTTTCATTCTTTCAATTATCTATTATGTACATCTACAGTCACCCATTCGATGTGGGAATATCAGTGTATTAGGAATGGTAAAATAATTTATACTACAGTACTGAAAAGAAACATTTAGTAATGTGTCTATATCTCCTATGATATCTCCGGATTAGATATATCACTTTCAAGCTTGTCACAAAGACACCTGACAGTTCTAAACGTGATGTCATGTAACATTGTCGCCACTGCTATGACGTCATGACTTTGAAGCATACATTGCAAGTGTCATTGCCATTTATTTTCTGTTAATAATCATCATCACACTTATTAGACAGGTAAATTATTAATGAATGGTAAAAGAAATACTCCCTCGTGTCTTGTTACATAATTTATTGATCAGTAGGGGCCTACTCATTGATAAAAATATAAATATCATCGGCAAGCCTCAGATTTTATACTCGTACTGATAAATTATGATATTATAATTAATTTATTCACTTGCAATTTAATATTAATTATGCTATGACTGCAATATTGGTTCAATGAATCGATCATTAATCTATTAAGTTTTAACCAATTCTCATAGCTACCCATACGGTAGTCTGTTTTATAAATATTGAATTAAAGATGGAGAATCAACTAATTAGTGTATGGTCTGGGGAGCCATTGTAATTATGTTATTAATAGAGAAGTGATCAATACTTGGCCCACACTTTACTTGGAGAAAGTCTCCTGGATGTGGGTGTGTTATAGGCTAACAGTAACCTGCCTGCACTGATAATGGGAATCTATTTGATGCATGGTGGAGCATGCTGTACTTGATGTAGGGTTGTTTTAATACTCGTATCTGGGTCAAGTTGGTTCTTTGGTAAATGTTCAGTCTATTTTGAGAATGTATACATGTGTAGGTGTAACCCACAAGATGTCACAGATCTGTCATGTTGAGGTATAATTATATTGGTAGAGAGAGAGGTCTATTAACTGAGCACTGTTTCATGGCACATGTATGATGTTACATTGTAGATACCACACACACATTTGTACATGTATGATTGCAGATCGGTTTGCTACATTATGCATGTAGTTGGTTTCTCGAGTTTGAGGGGAAATGGGGTGGGGTGTATGAACAAAATGGTGCATGGAAAAAACATCACATCAAGTAAAAACAATATATAGGGGGATTGAAAGTTAAGTTTGTTTTTTAACGACGCCACTGGAACACATCGATTATAAATCAGCGATTATTGGACGTCAGACGCGTGGTTATACTGACACATGGTCTCAGAGGAAACCCACTGTCGCCGCTTCATGAGTTACTTTTAAAAAATAACAGCAAGGGATCTTTTATGTGCACTATCCCATAGACAGGATAGTACACACCACAGGATTTGATAAACCAGTCGTGTATCACTGGCTGGAACGGAAAATAGCTCATAAAATGTTTTGTGCTGTGGAGGATCGATCTCACAACCCATTCCGCCACAGGCAGACATTCTACCTCTAGACTACATCCTACCCACTGAAAATTAAAGACAAAAAGTCAAGAAAAAATATCCAAAAATAATTTGAAGGAAAAAAAGCCAAACAAAAAAGTAAACTTAAAGGTTATTTAAATAGAACATTATTTATTTATCATATAATACCCAGGCTATCCAATGTTACATGGTTAGTTATAAATCTGTGTGGAGTTTCATGTACATTGAGAATTGAATATACTTGCAAATCAAGTGTGTCATGGAACTATATGTACAATACTATAGGGTGTCAAGTAGCATGACTGACATATTAACACATTTTTAATTTGTTAGGATACAGATCACCATTTAACAATACACAGACCTGTCAACCCTCCTGTTTTTTACAGGAGTCTCCTGTTTTTTCATCATTCCTCCTTTTCTCCTGCAAAGG
>JAULBR010110525.1:0-10328 GCA_032355825.1 Melanodrymia aurantiaca | reverse complement strand
ATTTGGCAATAATGTTGAAATAGTATTGTTAAACGTTCGTAGAGGTCTAAAAGCCTTGCCTGAGCATTCCTTTAAATAATTTGATAAATACATGAGTGATTGTGAAAGAATGAATGAATAAATAAATGTATCTTAAAAAATCAAATATTTAAGTATTGTTCTAGCCAATATGACTTTCAAATTTCATAGTATATTATATACAGATCATAAATAGAAGTGGAATTTTGATTGAGATACTTAAGAGTACTAGTAGAAATACAATCAAGAATGGTAAACTTTATAACAAAGATTTTTAATGCACATATTCGTTTTAATAGCTGCTCATATTTTCATTGGAAGAAAATATTTCTAGATTTATCAAATTTTAAAATTATTTATAGTTTTATACCAAATGATATTTTGAAATTGTTTTTTTATGGAAGCTCAGTCTGATGTGTCATTAAACATTGACATTTTGCAAGTAAAGCATCAAGAGTTATCGTTCTTTGGTAATATCTAATAAAATTTAAGAATACTTTCAGAAAGATTAATGAATTTTGTTTCCGACACGTACATTATTATAATAATTATTATTAATTGATAAAAAATGTGTCAAGAAATCTATATTTCATAATATATTATCAACAATAGAAGTTTGCATCTATATGCTATTATTGATTTCTTTATTCTATTCATAATTTTAAAAATTGCATAACAATTAGTTGTCATGAAATCAGCTAAGATTTCCTTACACCTTGTTTTAACAAAATTGCTGATGCTTAAACTTAAATATCCTTGTCAATGTGTTTAAAATGCATCATACAAAAAGCAGGGACAAAAAAAATTCTGTGTTCCTAAAGTATGTTCACCACTAAAAACAGACAAAGATAAAGTTGGTTTGTTTAATACCACTGGAGCATATTGATTTATTTATCATCAGTTATTGGATGTCACACATAGGTTGCTAATTCTGAATAGCAGACAGGATAGCACATATCATAGCCTTTGATGTACCAGTCGTGGAACACTGGTTAGAATGGAACTAAACTCTTAACAAGTTCACTGATGTGAGTTGATCCTGCATCTCAGGAAGACAACAATAGCACTGAGCTAAATCTAACTCCTTACACTCAAAGTCCATAAGAAAATATTCTGATAAAAGTGATAGAAAAGATATACTAGTATAGATGTATAGATATCCTTATCATATACATAGATTATAAGATATACCCATATCAAATACATACAGATATCCATGACACCTGTATATATCCAGATATCGATACCCCATACATAGATTATTATATGAGTGCCAATGTCAATTATATTAATAATAGCATTATAGTGCAGATATCCATATCATATTATACAGTTATTCATAATTTCAGTGAAACCAATCAGCCAATTTATCTATATAAGTCAATCAGGTTAAAACGTTATGGAAAAATGGTCTCTAGGATTTTTTTAACAGATATTTTATATAACTGGTCAATAATAATCACTAAATATATTATCAACGAACATGCAATATTTGGTTTATTTAGGCTAGTTTGAACACGGATCAAAACAAGCAGAACCTATGACAGACCAACAAATGAAAACAAACAACAAAACATAAACAATTATGTTGTTCAAAATGTTTATTTCGAAAAGAGTAAAAAGTTTCATAATAAATTATTATCACAGTAATCTCACCATATTTTTAACTGAAATAAATATCATACACAGACTGAGTCAACAGAACTTTTTTTTTTAAATTTCAAATACAAAAAACCTAAAAAGACTGAGGGATTTTAAAAATTGATTTCTAGATTTCTCTTCATAATCTGTTTTAGATATGAAAATGCATTGTTGTTGAATAGTTGCAATCAATAATAACTGAAATTGCAAGTACATATTGATATATTTAAAAGTTAATTCAATCAATGCTACTTAATATAATATTTAATAAACTAAAATTGATAAAAACACTATTTGTATTTCTACATGACCAAACAAACTACAACATCAATGCATAAGAAGCTGAGAGACGAGATGAAACCATTGATGGCTACTATTAAGCAACAACAGATATTGAAACCAAAACCAATTAGAAGAACAAAATTATTAAAAACTAGGAAGATGACTAAAACAATGTTAAGAAGGCAGAATAATCCTAAACTAACTTGTTAGTGTTATTCATTACATGTATTCTACAAAACTATGGATAAACAAAATAATGTATATTGTCTACATTTTAAAACTGCATCTCTCAAGATTTGTAGTGGCTATTGGAAATGTTATTGAGCCATAAAAGCTACTACAAAAATGATTAGGGACAGAATTTTAATGAAGTTGTAAAAACAAAACGATGTCCGTTATCATTTCACTTAAAATTCGGTCCGATTAGAGATACCGGAGAAAACAGTAATCGACTGAAATGTCGCAAAAGGATTTCAGTTGGGGATTTGAGGAGAACAAGTTTACTTAGTTTAAAATGTTTGTTGAAAAATAGCTATTCTTAAAGTTCGAAACAAATTATGTTAGTCAGTAAGCAATTGTAACATTTAAAAGTAAAGTTAAAATAATGTTAATTTATTATATAAAAGAAAGGTAACATTTATATACGGTAGGTGTAGACGAGCAGAAAGGAAAAACATTATATTTTGGAAAATTATATTAAATGTAAAAAAATTCGGGATAAAAAGAACAAATTCTGAAAAAGGGGTTGGAAACTTAAAATTAAGGTTGGTCAAGTAACCGAAAATAAACATGTTTTTTGTTAAGCCTAATACAATCGATCTAGTATCTGTG
Source organism: Melanodrymia aurantiaca (assembly GCA_032355825.1). Classification (NCBI taxonomy): domain Eukaryota; kingdom Metazoa; phylum Mollusca; class Gastropoda; order Neomphalida; family Peltospiridae; genus Melanodrymia; species Melanodrymia aurantiaca. The sequence continues at coordinate 7,556 of JAULBR010110525.1, read as the reverse complement.
CCATGTTTTTAAATTTGACAATATTATTATCTGTCTTTACAGGTGTAGAAAATAAGAAATAATAACTGTGCATCTTCAAAAATGTTCTGCAGTTACTTTACAGTGCTAATTTATGGTGTCCAAGTGATTTGTGCTAATATACAATGTCCAAATGATTTCTTACAATTTGCTCTAATTATTTCAGAACGATGATTGTTACATTACACTTCAAGCCATTGCCAAGATTCAGTTCAAACATCTAAATTTAACAGAAATGTTTTGGTAAGTTTTGTCATCATTACTTTGGTAATAGATGTTATCACTTATATTGTAGCCATCACGTTTCATTTGTACCCATCTGACAGGACTTGTAGACTCTGCAAACTATTTGTATGAAGTCTAGACTATGACAACATGTTATTTGCATGCAGTTAACAGTCTAGATTCTTACAATTTTTGTATGGCACTAACACTTTAAACTCTATAACTACAAGTTATTTGTATGGCTTTAGGAGTCTAGACTAACTACACATTATTTGTCTGGCATTAACAGTCTAGACCCTAACTATATGTTATTTATATAATGTTATTGTTAAAGAATCTATGGTATCATATGTTATTAATAATAATATGCTATTAAATAGTCTAATCTAATTAAATGTTATTTGAATGAAGTTAAAGAGCCTAGATTAACTACATGTTATTTGTAAGACATCACAAAGTTTAGACTAATGACATGTAATTTAAAGAGTCTAAAGGAATTCCTAATTTGTTCACCAACTTTTCTCCAATTAAATTTTTTTCTTCTACGAAGTACAGTATGTAACAAACAGAGCAGCAGAAATAAATGTTTATACTTTTGTACACCCATAAACAATTTTAATTCTTTCTCCTATTTAAAGCTTTTTTTTTTAACATTTCACTAAAAAGGTACCCTACCAAAACGGTTTATAGATTATATCTTTGTTATTTAGACGGTGTTGTCATGACATTATTCTATACTCTCAACTTTGAAGATCGAAAACATAAATTAAAATATAGTTGTGTAGGCACCAATCCATGCCCAGTGACTATATTAGTAGGTATATAGTATAAGACAGTAGACTTGTACCTGTACTTTAAAATTTAATAAATACGTCCATAATACATAACTAATATTTTACATCAGATTGCATTATAAACATCTAATTATAAACGAAAATGATAAAGGCGAGGTTTAAAAAAAAATAAAAAGCTGTTAGTCCATGATAAACAAGGCTACTATGATCAGAGCATGATCGTCTACAAGATAAGTCTAGAAGCACAACAAGGTTGAACTAAAATTAAAATAAAAAACAGAAAAGACTGAAAGAGCGGGCACTGAGATATGGATACTTACTTGATTGGGACCCATCATATGGTTGTGAGGCGGTGGGTGGGGGGACGGCTGGGAATTTGGTGGCTGTCAAAGGGAAATCATTTATCCAAACTCAACATTTAATTTCAATGTGCAGAAAGAAGGTCATTTAATGTACACAGCTCGTGCAAAACATGAAAGTGCCCGCATGAATATTCATTACAGTAGAAATTAAGAAATAAATTCCATGGACAAATTCCATGACAATAAAACTGTGCTTTGAACAAAAATATATCTAGTCAGAAAATGGGCCAAATGGATAATGTTAGACATATAGTAAATTAATATTTGTGTGGCAACTGCTAAAGTTAACTAACAGATGGGCAGTAACTTGCACAACTCTGCATTAAATTAAAACATAATTTGACCACTCTTTATTTACTCAACTGCTACCTTCACCACTATTAATAATACCACTAACATTGAAAGAATTGTGTACAACAAATGCTGTTTGTGTTTACCCAGGAGACAATATGATGAATAAACATACTAAAAATGATCATATACATGTACAACAAAACATTTGAATGAAGGTACTTTCAAAACATAGAGATATCCAATGCACTTAATACCACAAGCAGATGTTTCTTAAATTGTAATCCCAATTTTGGTTCTTTTTAGTAATTTGCATAATATAAACTTATTCGGTGTAACAATGGGAAATACGAACATTGTTTAAAAACCATTTATATCTTATTACATGTATTATTAAGATTACACTGATTTTAACTTCAGTTTTCTTTCAATAAATGTTCAGATCAGTTTATTTTCAAACCACATAATTATCAAGATTAGTGTTTGAACTGTAATTATATTTTAATTGTCGACTGCAAATAAACTTTTCATGTGTCAAATAGTAAACATTATTTGTGATGACTACAGCATTATCTCTTGTAGGACTGTGTGAGGCTGATTGTGATACATCTAACAAGATCACAGTAACCGTTCATGTTCCAGTATTATCCTGGTAAGAGGCAATAACTCTAATAATAAATCTATATTACTACATGTATAAAGTGTAGGTTTCGCAGAACTAATAGATATTTTGTAATTAATAAAATCTACAAAAAGGACAGTACAAAACTACTTACTTATGAATGAATTAGTGAAACTAGCATTAAAAGATTGAATTATTTACCTATCTAATTATCTACTTGTACATAACCTCTAAAAAACTATTAACAAAATTATGGTCATCATTGCAAATCGGTTTTTAAAAGCAGAAATTGAAGACCAGGTTTATGGTACCGTATAGATAAAAGATCTGATTTTTTTAAAGACATCTTTAGAAAGTTTCATTTTCACCATTTAAAGAACAAAATTTCAAAAGTATTATTAGAAAGTCCATTGATCAAAAGACTGCCTTACAGCACAAAACAGCATTTTAAACTTAATTATTTGTTTTACAATCATTTTCACTACACTTACAATTTGTAAATGTAAATGTAAAATACTTTAAAACATGGTCAGGTTCAATTTGCTTTTGTATTTTCTTATACTTTTTACAATACTAGGCAGAGAATTGTTGTTTTCTTCAATAATTTGTTAACATCAACAATCAATGTTGTTTTCAGTCACGCATTGTGACTTGAAATGAGCAGTTTAACTATTAGTACTATACTAGGGTTGCCAAATAATTATTGAATAAGAGTTATCTCTCTTGAATCAATGCAAACCAACTTCACATCAATACTTAAACAGAGTTATCTCTCTTGAATCAATGAAAATACATTTTCATATTTAATGGTTAAAAGATATTTTTGTTTTCTTAACGACAAATTATTGAAATAGATTTGTCAGTGATTTCAGTTTACTATTGCTATTTTTAGTTTACGGTTTCGACTTTACCTCTTAATTTAACGTGGGTTTTTTAAATTATATATTGACAAGACCAAATTACAAAATTTTACAGAATTAAGCAAATTTATTTAAAATGTGAGATGTGTAATAGGAGAGTGAATCTAGATCTATCTAGTAAAAGTACATATTATAGTGTAAAACTTCTCTTTTTCTCTCACCAAATTGAATTTGCAAAAACTGAGGTCAGCGACAGTGAATACTTTCCTAAAAAAGGAAAGACTATAACCCTACTGTATTGTAACAATTTCACAATGTACGTATCAGATATCGTAAGGAGAATTTTACAATATACATCAGTGGTTGTATTTTGAAATATTTAGTTTCATTAGTTGTTTCAGAGAAGCCTTTTAAACAAATATCAAGATGGCAAATAACACTGATGTAATTAAATCAGAAAGTAAATTATCCCTATATTAATTTCGATGCAGAAGGACACAATAGTTTGCTATTACACTTACTATGAGCACTTTTTTTTCTGTTCATTAAATATGATTTTGTTATAGCTATAATTTGTCGGCATGAAATATTTGGGAATTGAAAAAGAATTTTTTTTATTGCTGTATGATAATGTTCGTATATGAACCTCTAGAGATCAACAAAGTAGTTCTCTATATCAGAAAGTATTGTCCTCCATTTTGTTTTTATAGCTGTTAATTTTCTACATCAGTGACTGTTGTAAACAGAATTGACTGTGTATCTATTATAAAATCACGTTATAGGTTAATTGTAACGTCATGCTCGAATATGTTGTCTGATAAATACCATTATCTGCTTTTATGTATGCTTTTTACATATAAAATGTTCTGTTATTTAAAACAAAATTTTCACTAATAATCTTACAAAAGATCATAATTAAGACCAATAAATTTAACTAGATAATCTCTCCCTTGTGGTTAAAAATAAAAATTAAGACATCACACATTGCTCATGGTTGTGTAAACAAATTATTTTTAGAATATGATTTATGTAAATAAATGCAATACGCTCAAAGAAACAGATTTTAAATAAACTGAAGCATGCAAGAGTTTGAGAGAACGTACATATATCTTGAATTTTTTTGGCTTAACAAATTATAAGTGAGTTCAAAATTCTACTTATTTTATTACTGTATATTTGTCAGAGATGTTGTTGAATTATTTTAGATATCAACCATTCAAAGAATTTTTCTCTATATAACAAGTGTTTAGCAAGTGAGCTAGATACACTGATAAACCCAAACTTGCTTTTAATGTCTTATGAGACATAGACCTAAAGTTCAATGCATTTTCATATCTTAATATTCAAGGTTGTCAGTTGTTGAGAAAAATAGCTTCAAGCCATAAGTATCAAGAGATGCTTGCGCCACCCACAACATTAATAGACAGTGTAATTGGAATGTGCATGTTTAATACTTACAGGAAAAAAACTAGGTGGCATCGGTCCTGCCGGCATGCCATCTTGTGGGGGCATTTGACCTAATGGGCTGGGGGCTGCTGCATTCTGCAAGAAGAAAATATAACATGATATGATATGCAAACACGAAGAAAGAATATAAAAAACATACAAATTAATTTAGAACATTACCGGTATATAGACCTGGAAGCAGAATTTTGGTAAAATATTTTAGACTGTTTCAGGCACGTAAACAAGTAAAATTGTTGGGGAAAAAACCTAAACTGCTTTGTTGTGCTAGAAAAAAACCTAAACTGTTTTGTTGTGCTAGATGTTCATAAGAGAACTAATATGTAATTTCATATATTTATACAGCAAATTGCTTTTTATTGTAATAAAATTATACAATTGTGGGCTATTGCATGTCAAACAATTGTTTCGATACACAGTCTCAGAAGAAACCACATTCACTAGTCCTACCTATTTAGTTAATTAGTTATAACTTATTTACGTGCTTATATCCAATTAAGGTTCAAGCATGTCTGTCGTGGTCATGCAGTCCAGCTGTCTTGACTGCCTGTCCAGGATGGAAGTTAGTATTACTATGCCTACTTATTATTAGCAGCATAATATCTTTTATATGCATTTCCTACTACAGATAGTGCCTTTATTGTACCAGGCAGTCGTGGAATGGGATTTTTTTTATTAGTGGGGTATGAGGATGACATGCGAACATGTGATCCCTACTAATGCTGAGCGAGATCCAGCTCAATAATGGCTACATGCGATTAAAAAACTTATGTTAGGATCCATTAAAAATATATCAATTTAAATCAACTTAGACATTTGCGATGATGATTCCATAACAAAAACAAAATATTCAACTACATAAGTGCAATAGTTTGACACTTGTACATAGTAAACATCCTAATAGTTTTTAGTTATCTCAATCTTTCCCTAATAGTAATATTTCAGACCTCAGCTGGGGAAAAAATTGATTTTTCTGGACACAACAACAGTACAGCAGATGGTACAACCATTAGCAAATGAACTGGTGCAAGTCTAGCTTTCATTTGCAAGACTGATCTGACCTTTCTGCTATGGTTGATTGTGAATGGCTGACTGGCAGTTGTTTGCTACTATGACATAATGGTTGTCATGGCAGCACGACATGCTATTGTCCTGATCTTCCATGATTCTCCTATAATCTTTTTCAACTTCAACATTAGTAGCAAATTTAAAAAAATCTTTATCCAATATCTGATTTCTTGTCACCATGTGCAAGTGACAGTTTTAAAATTCATTTTAGTTTTTTTTTTTAAATGTTGACAATTTATTGGCTTCAATTTTTACTTGCTCACTTGAGCTATAGAACTGTGATATAAAACATATACATATATATAGTATACAACTATATTGTATACATGCGCATCTGCCCAAGAACACTCAGACATGGTACCTTCGAATCGCCCCAAGAATTAGTAACGAGATGGAATGTACATGTACTGGTACTTTAAATTTTTAAGGAGCAAAAGTGAGAGTAAAGTGTTTACAATAATTTGGAATAATTGTATGTGATAGATTAATGACACATGCTTCATAATTATATTAATTTTATGGACAGTTATTTTGAACAATAATAAACTAAAAATTTATGCTCTTTGAACATAGCAAATCGATGAGTAACTCTTTATAAATTATGTACATATATCGCTTGGGTTTATTATTTTAAAGATCACACGGCTATTAACAAGTTAATCTTGGCAAGTGGAATGTGCATATACGCAGTAGTGAGGCACTACAAAGAGAATGCAATGTACTCATGGACAATAACTTGTCTGGTAGTATTACTTCCCCGAATTACCCACATTTCTGTATTACATACTTCCTCTACACTTTCCTGCATCATCCTGAACACGTAAGATTAAAGTGATTCAACATTAAAGTATGTAATCCACAAATTAATCTACCATTTAATTTTAAGTCAGTTACATGTCCCTGGGTATCAATATATATATATATGGCTAGTAAGCACTCAAGATTGTTTTGTAAAGTAAAGTGAGTGAAAATAACATCGGGCAAAATGATCCCAAGGTAGGAAACCAAAATACGAAATAAAAATTGGTGTAGGTATGTTATTGTTATTATGAAAAAAAATCAATAAAAATTCAAAAAAATCATGTCTTTAGTGTAACTAAAAAAACCCACACTATTGTATGAAATTATGGACAGCGAAAAATTGAACAGAAAAGTCAGTGTTGATATGACAAACATTGGTAAACTTTGTAAACAAAAATCTCAAATGCACATCTTGAGATAGGTAATCAGAAGCACACAATACACTTTCACATTAGTGACATAGTGAAGTCCTGACGTTTGTCACAGCAAATTTTGACATGTGTCAAATAATGTCTTGACAGTAGTGACAGAGAAGTCTTGACATTAGTGACACAGCAATTTTGGCATTAGTTTTACAAGACTATACAAGTTTTGCAAATATTATTATATTTTACCAATGGAGAGATAAAGATAAAGTTTGTTTGTTTAACGAAACCACTGGAACACATTGATTATTAATCAGCTGTTATTGGATGTGAAATGAACAGTTATATCAACACTTTGTTACAGAGGAAACCCGCTATCGCCATATAGACTACTTTTCTTTAAATTACAGCAATAGATCTTTTATGTGCACTTCCTCACATAGAGGATAGCACATATCACAACCTTTGACAGATTAGTCGTGGATCACTGGTTGGAATGGGAAATAACCCAATGGGTCCACAGAGGAGGATCGACCCTTCGACCGTGCGAAACTCAGTGGAAACTCTTGCACTGAGCTACACCCAGCTCCTCCAATGGAGAGGTGCATACATACTCTTCACCAACCCATGCCGACACACACTCTATGTAGGAGCCTGATAAACAAGTTATTTCTTGACTGGGCCTC
>JAULBR010110514.1:0-10329 GCA_032355825.1 Melanodrymia aurantiaca | reverse complement strand
ATATTGCATTCAACTATGAATTAACACGTCCTGGTTAATTAATTATTAGATCAAGCACATAAATAAGCTATAAACTGTGCTTTATACACATAATTTACTGAAATTTTGGTGGACTCACGTACAGGAAGACAATGTACAGTACAATGATTTACTGAATGTTTGGTGGACTAGTGTACAATGTACAGTACAATGATTTACTGAATGTTTGGTGGACTAGTGTACAATGTACAGTACAATGATTTACTGAATGAGACGATCAGTGTGTGTATATCAGGTGTTTCACAATCTACCACACACATCGCCTGGGAATATGAAAATGCCTGTGTGTGTATAGACGCCGCTCACAACTCTATCAGAATGGCTGTCCTGTTTTTTACTCTGCCTCGTTGTTTATGCAATTTGGGCTCCTAGTAGTCATTACAGATAATAATGGTGTCATTTTTATCGGGAATGGCAGTTCGCGAGAGTCAACGAAACTACCACGAGAATCTGATGTCTATGATCGCTCAATTATGTCTGCATTCCAACATCACGCAGTAATGATAATATAGAGAACCAATCAATAAAATGAGTTGTAAATTAACAATACATATTAACCAACCATTGACCAGTGTCATTAAATAGGTTGTTAATAGTGAATCTTATATAAACCTAGTAATAGTGTAAGTAGCTTATCAAACTGTCATCCATCTTGTCACGTGTATATTATATAATGTGTATGTATATATTCCTCCTATGTTGTTGTGCAATGGCCCGAGTGCAAATAAATTCTTGTCTTGTCTTCTTATCTTCTTGTTAATGTTCTGAAGTTGGTTATATGTTTCTACTATTTATAGAGCTAGCTATCCTTTTATTCAATTATATGATTATGCAAATCTAAACCAAATCTCTTAGTACTCTTACCAACATGAAACTAACGTCTAAATCCTTCATGGTCTACATAATATAGTCTTTTATAGAATGTATCCATCTCTTTCCCTGGCTAGGCCCAAACCTTACCAAGTCCACTTCTCGCGTGTTTGTATCTGTCGAAAAGTCTCACCCGCTATGCCGTGCGTTTTGGTGTAAAACCACTTGGCAGTTCAAGTTATTCACTTGAGAAGTACGCTAATGACTCTATAATAGACCAAAATAACAACCTTATGATACACATTATCACCAAAGCGAGCAACATTAATGAGAATGCAGCAGTATTTGATGTGTAATCAACAAGAACTATTTTCTGGTGTATTGGAATTCAAAGAATCGGCGTGATTGGTCCCGATTGGTTGTGCTAGCTGACGTCTTTGAAATATCTCTACTCTGTGAGTTCTGATTGGAATGGCGTGGGAATGCCATTGACTTGTGGTGCTTCTTCTCTGTGTCGACACTTATACGAGATTGTTTCTAAGATTTCATAACGTTTTAATTACGCTATGAATCTACGAGGAAATAGTTGTGCACGACAAGGTTTAATTGGGTAAATACTTACCTGGGTTCAGATATGATCGCTTATAGAAAGACGCTTGTGCTATCTGAATCAAAGATGATTTCAACGCATTATATATAGCATGGCGTGGGAAACAGTCTTTTTCGAGCAGTGCAGCAACACTCATGTAAATTAAACGATAAATCAATGCATTAATATAGCCAAATGTGTATCTATGCACAACGCCGGTGTAATAGGAATAGAAGTCCGTATGAATACAGGTCCGACACAATGTGAAATGCTATAGGACCTACATACCTAGCCGTAACCTAGGAATCCTAGTCCGAACCAGACTTGCATAAAACACATAGTTTTATTGCGTTTTTTCTTACATTAACTCTAGGACTGTGATGACTGTCGGTTGTTTGGATATAATTAATTTTCAGGTATAAACAGTCAGGTTAATTTTCAAGAATACAGACGATTCATTGACTGACTGGTTGACAGAAAACGTTTGGAGTATTGTTAGTACAAATTGGGTCAGCCTAATAAACCGGGTCTGATTTGAACCCATTGTATGAAAGCTAAATCTCCATAATTTTACATAGGGTATTATCATCTTAGTGTAGACGAATTATGTCATCATTTGTATAACTAGAGAGCGTAGCTAAGCGATAGGGCGTCCACCTAAGGTTTGATAGGTCGATGGGTCGATCCTCCTCTGTGGGCCCGTTGGGTTATTTCCCGTTCCAACCAGTGGTCCACGACTGGTCTACCAAAAATCGAGGTGTGTGCTATCCTGTCTGTGGGGAAAGGGCACATAAAAGATCCCTTGCTATTGGGCGGCAACGGGTTTCCTCTGTGACCAAGTGTCAATATAACCGTGCATTTGGCATCCAATAACCGCTGATCAATCATTTATTAATGTGTTCCAGTGGTGTCGTTAAACAAACCAATATTTATCTTTGTATAACTAGCATGAGCCAAAGCTCTAAAAGCGATATACGGTAGACTTCCTGAAATCATCTCTGACTCTCTCATGATTTCGGTCCGAAATAGAAAGTGAACAATTGAACTATGTATTCATAACGGATACCGCCCATGGAACAGGATATGACAACTTTTGCAAACACCTTGTATCATTGTTTCCTCAGAGGTAGCATCGTATAGCTTTGTCGAAATATTAATTATACTTCCCTCAACAGTGATACGTTTTTATTTTAGACAACATAGATAGTTATATTTTGAATACTAGTTAAGTTACATGCTATAACCTTTCTCTGTGTTAATAAACATTCCATGTATGTACCGTGTCTTAGTTGTATAAACGTCAAAACCATTAAAAAAGACCGTGGTTTATGCTATCCTGTCTGTTAGAAGTGCATATAAAAGATCCTTAGGAGTAGCGGGTTTCCTTTCTCATACTAACACTAACTTTTGTCGCAGGCAGTCGAGGCGTAACCATGACAGACGTGTTTGAACCTTAATTGGATAGAAGCAAGTAAATAAGTTATAAATAACTACATGTACCTTGAATCTACGTAAGGGGCGGGACGTAGTCTAGAGGTAGAATGTATGCCTGTGGCGGGATGGGTCGAGGGATCGATCCTCCACAACGCCAAAAAATCATGTATGGGCCATTTTCCGTTCCAGCCAGTGATACACGACTGGTTTATCAAATAATGTGGTGTGTGTGCTATCCTGTCTATGGGATAGTAAACATAAAAGACCCCTTGCTGTTTTTCGGTAAGAGTAGCCCACGAAGCGGCTACAGCGGGTTTCCTCTGATACCATGTGTCAATATAACCATACGTCTGACGTCCAATAACCGCTGATTAATAATCGATATGTTCCAGCTGCGTCGTTAAACAAACAAACTTTATCTTTATCTTTGAACCTAAGTATTTAGTACTGGACGACTTTGCAACTTGACAAACAGTCTACGCGGTCTGTTGCAGTAATATCATAATATGAACGGTATCAAGTCCGTCGTCTTGGCATTGTCTACAAACAAACAGCACGTACGCATTGTTCCGATATTACGAGCTTTCCCATGTCTCATTATGTTTGCCATCTTGCGACACGTCGCGTTACAACGTCGCGTTACAACGTCGCGTAACGTCGCGTTACAACGTCACGTATTGGTCAGGGTCAGCCTAGTGTCAGCCCAGTGGTCCTGATAGTTCCATCTGCTGCTGCAGTTAATACTGTTTCCGGTAGCCAGACGGAGTTCCGGTAGCTAATTAGCATACGTCTAGTAGCCGTGGTAAGAATTCTACACAAGTAGGACAGACATACATACACATTAGCCGGATCTGTGAGTCAGTGTATATCGAAAGTCTATTTTGTTTATTATTATTTCGTTCATTTCTGCTGACGCAACTATCTTTGAGAGGAGTAAATAATATTTAGAGGATACATGGGAATATGAGTCAGGTTTCTGGGAAATGGCGGGAGTCGAGCTACAACCTAAACTTTTAGCATTTTTCCCAGTGTGGGTAGGGGGTCGTGATTTGTTTGACATTTTTCAGTCTAAAAATGAAGTCTCAAAATTTTCCAACACAAAAACTAACAGTTTTTTAGCACTTTTCATAGTAAATTCTCTCCTACAAAGCCCCATCCCCAGTAAAGTTCTATCCCTGAGAGGATATTTACTTGAAATATTTCCAGAGTAAGAAAGAAGAAAGAAAAAAAAGCAAATTTTTTGTCCTTACGATTGAAAGAATTGGGTTATCGATTCCCATCAAAAAGCTCTTTGTATTAATATTATGCCATTCGTGTTTTAGTCAGTGCTGTTATTGTCGTCACTTACAGACTGCACCTCACAGCAAACTGACAAAAAGACCTTGTTAACTGTGCCACCGCCCAATACTAAATGTTTTTTGGAAGAAATACGTGAATGAAATGAATAACAGTGTCACTTTAATCTGTACAAAGTGACAAAAGCGTAATAACCTCTTTAACTATGCCACCCCCTCCCCGCCTCCCCCCCCCCCTCCACAACCACTAAAAACTCTTCTTTTTTTTTGGGAAGAAATTCATAAATGAAAAGAATGACAGTGTCACTTTAATCTGTGTTTGTATAAAACCTTCAGAGAGCTGCCGCTGTACAGTATATAGTGGAATAAACAGAATACGAGAATGACGTGAATGCTCGGATGTCCGGCTGTTTCGTTTTCAGCATGATCACTGCCAGTGATGTCTACCTGCAAGACGCACGGAACTGTAAAATAAAACAGACACCCGCGACAGATAGCTGTAGGAAAAACGTCTCGCCGCTCCGCTACTCTCCAATCTTCCTCACCGCCAATTCGTCTACTCGCAGAAAAACAATTTACTTTTCGTTTCACCCGCTGCCGCAATCTGCAATTTGTACGAATCTAGGAATGTGTATACATTTGATTGATTCGTTGTCTCTTGTCTTTGTGCTTGGTACCGGATTGTGGCTAAGGGGGGTGGGGGTTGGGGGAGAGTGGGGGTGGCATGAGATGTTTAAACCAACCGTGTTCAGTGGTGTTTTGTATGTGGGAAAGTGATCAACGACTGATCTATCAAAGGCCGTGGTGTGTGGTATTTGCCTGTGGGAAAGTTCACATAAAAGATCGCTTAAAGAGTAGCTTATGTGGCGATATCAGGTTTCCTCCGTGACCAAGTGTCGGTGTATGAACAGGTTATGCACATGTGTTGACATTCTTATTTACGATTCGTGTTTATTAAAATATTAAAAGCAAACTCCCGACTTTTACGATGGATATACCACCCTACATGCGCATATTGCGATTACCACACTGAGACTGTCACGGCCTGCGTGCGCTTGACCTTCACCATGTTTATACTTGTTTTTTGTACCGATGAGCCTCATGCTCAAGGCAGAAATAAAGAAAATTGAATATTTACAACACATTTCTGGCTAATAGATCCTTTCCCCCATTTATTAAATTAACGTTTCCTTACATTTTGTTACTTACAATATCAATATAATTATGTATATCCAATGCGATACAAATTATTTTAGACAAAAGTACACTATAACAATTTCGATGACCAGAAACACATAGCATATAAGCAATAAAATATAAGTAAATTCTAATTTTAATAACAAGAGAATTTTCTATTAGCCAGAACATGTTACAGATAAACTAAAAGTGAGGTGCGCATGTACAGTGGCATCCATCTTCAAACTCGGGAGTGTGCCTGTAGATTAACGATATTAGTAAACCCATCATTGATTGTGTTTTAAATGCCCATTTTGCATAGATGAAAACTATTATAACAGTAACTTTTGTCCTTTAGTATAATTATCTGCAATGCCATTTCTAAACCATCGTGTTACGGTCACGGTCACAGATCAACATATGAACCGTGGTCAACGCGGATGTCGAGAGATGTCTCGTAGTGGTGTGAGCGACCTATTTTCTTACATCTCTAGCTTCCGGTTTATCTATCTTCCGGTCATGCCAGATATCAACTGTTCGAGCATCCGGGTGAAATGTGTGTAGATTATGCCTTATAAAGTACGATTTAATGTTTCAATTTATTTTATATATTTTTACATAATGTTAGTTAAAGGAAAGGAATTCATTACTGTTTAGTGACACCCTAGAATTGAGTTAATTGTCAGGCTAAGTGTAAGCCAAATCACTCACCCTAGTTAAAGGGGATCGGTCACCAATTTTGGCGCAAAACTTTTCCATTCCGTTGCGAATGAAGACAATAGAACTCGCAAAACTCTGTGCATCAGTGTTACATGCACAATTGTGATATTACTCTCACGTGTCACGATAGTCCGCCTGCGGCTCGATGGGTCAAAGGATCGATCCTACTCAGCGGACCCGTCGGGTTATTTCCAATTGCAACCAATGATCCACGACTGGTCTATCAAAGACTATGGTGTGTGATATCCTGTCTGTGGGAAAGTGCACATAAAAGATCCCTTACTGTAATACTAACAATAGTAGCCTATGTGGCGGCAGCGGGTTTCTTCTGTGACCAAATGTCAATATACTAGTGCGTTTGACATCCAATAACTGCTGATTAATAATCAATGTGTTCCAGTGGTGTCGTTAAACAAACAAACTGTATCTGACGTGTCCCAGTTATCCTCTATGACAGTGCATGAGAACAACAATTAGCAAGATGTCCACTTGGATAGGAGGCGAGACAGGTCGACTGCACTCAGTGACTCAGTCATTAACTTGTTTATTTACATTCTCTAAACTTACAGGAAAGTAACACGATACGACGGAGTAACATTTCCACACACACCGAGTCAGACGTTCTCACTAGTGGCATAATAATACCAGTACGCTATGCAAGTTCATCAATCTCATGTACTAGTCAACTAACTTAATGTACAATGAGATCAAATTCTTTGTATATAATTCCGAAGTGGCATATACTATTCTATTTCCCTTATTCAGTATAACGAAATATTTACAAGTGTTGATATTTTGGTAATAATTCATTATTATATCTGTATCTTTTGTGTATATATTATGTGTTATTGAGCTGATCAGCGTGTAGCTTAAATCAATAAAAGAATTGAAACCATGCAGTCCCGTATTTAGATGGAAGGAAAGGGTGGGGTTCGAAGGATCAATCCTACTCGGGGGACCCGTTGGGTTATTTTCCGTTCCAACCAGTGTTCCACACTAGTGTGTGCTATCCTGTGTGTGGGAAAAACACACAAAACATCCCTTGTTGTTGTTGGAAGAGTATCCTATGTGGTGGTAGCGGATGGTCTCTGTGACCAAGTGCCGATATAACCGTGCGTTTGTTATCCAATAACCTGTTATTAATAATCAATGTGTTCCAGTGGTGTCGTTAAACGAACAAACTTTCGTCTTTGATTCAGGACTGGACATTTTACAATAGCATACGGTAGCATATATATATATGTGTATGATGCTGTAGCGATATCTGTACGTATTGTATTGTACTGGCATCTGTAATAATATGTCTCCTGCCTGTCCGACGGAAAGTTGTATTGATAAACTTCCGCTTTCTGACTTCCGCTTCTTGTGCTTGTCACGTTGCGTCAGACAATTGAGTGACGTCACTCAGCGTAGTACAAGTTTATAATTATTGTAAGTATTGTTGAAAACATTTATAAGTGTTCAAGTAGTTTGGAGAAAATTTAATTAAAGTATGTACTCGTATTTAGCTCCAGAAAGGGGCAATCAATATGGATGTACGAGACGTATTTATGTTACTGAGTAATCGCTCAGAACAAAATGACAATGTTTCCACGTGATTGAACTCTTGGCAGACGTCTGATTGTGGGATAAGACGCCATCTTGGTGTAGTTATTAAACATCAGTTGATACATTATGATACCAAGTATTGATTTTCATGACATGTTCGATGACCATTAGAGATGATAGCCAATTGAATACACATACATAATGATATAACTTAATAACAGTAAACGTATGTCGTTATGTGTGATGTAAAGAGTAATGATAGAATATCAACTGATTTTACTCCTTTGGTAATGTGTTAACTGACATCCTATTAAGCAATATCCATAAGACAAAAATGTTTACTGTTTAACTATAATTATTTTAGGCGTATTTTCGAAACACACACCCTACAAGTCCGAATAAACACAGTACTGTATACTATACAACGATAGTCGTTTAATCAATCTAAAAACCACAAAAAGTAAGTATTTGGAAAAAAAGATTTAATTTAGGAATAAAGTTTGCTGCGTCCATGAGTAGCACATCAGAACAGGAACACAATATAAACAGGCAAGTCTTCTACACAATAAAGCACAGACAAAGTGTTTGATGTCATATTGATCAATTAAAGAGAATCATTCACCATGTTTGGCGCCAAACGTGTCCGCTCCGCTGCATCTCCAGACAATAGCGTGACCTTTAAAAATGCTTTAACTATCCAGGTGCATATTTTGGCGATCGATTCGTACTCCGTAGACAGAGCAATTTTACGCAATATAATGACATTTTGATATTTCTATTGCTCTTTGTAGTCATAGTATAAATGTAAAGTTTGTTTTATTTAACGACGCCACTAGAAACACGTCGATTATAAATCAGCGGTTATTGGATGTCAGATGCATGGTTATACTGACACATGGTCACAGAGGAAATCCGCTGCCGCCACATAGACTACTCTTCCACGAATGACATCAAGGGGTCTTTTATGTACACTATACCATAGACAGAATAGGTATGCAAGTATGTAGATAAACAACGACAATGTTCAAGTGGCTGGCTTCTTGCCTTCGTCACGTGATCTAGATTTTCGCGCTAACATGGTGAGTGATTCTCTTTAAGTTAGTCACAAATTGTCCAGAACAAATACTGGGAACAAACGTAGGAAGTATATATACGAACATGTTTGGTAAAAGGCGCACGCATATTTGTAAAGTGAGTGGTTCGAGTTTAAGACAGATGTAGCACATGTCTGGCTCATGGAGCACCACTGTTTAATTTACATCATTCACTTTTACATCTTATTACTTACAATATTAATATTGTTATGTATATCCAATACGTTTGTAGTAGCTTAGTATGGTCCTTGGGCTTTTATCTACAATAAGTTAGCATGAGACAAATTAGTTTAGGCAAAGGCATGCATTAAGCTATTAGAGCAATTTGGATGACCAGAAACACATTGGATATTCATATATTGATATTGATAGGAATAAGGTGTAAGTAAACGTCAAATAAAAAATTAAACAATGCTCCATAAGCTATAAATCCTGCACAAATAGCATTCGTTTCGAAAGCACGGTGACATTAGCCTTAAAACAAGGCTTTAATCATGTTTGTATGCGTATATACAGTGACATCCGTCTTAAAATCGAACAGGTTGCTTTAAATCTCCATTTACAAAACCTTCTGTCTCAGAACTTTGTCAAATATTCGTAAAGGCAGAACTGAATTTTCTGCTCTCCCGACAATACGAAACGGGAAATAAAATGTGCACTCTGTGTCTGTTCACATGATACGGACAAAACTGTATCACATTCTCTGCCCTCCTTGAATTGCAACATAAATCCATTCCGTTGTCACGCTCATACTGAGCTACCTGGACTGTGTAGGATGTTAGTTTCGTATTTCCTATAACGTTCTATCGCCGAGTGCTAAATACGTCATAATTTTCACGGGTCAACTTGCTGCCTGTGAGGCATCAAATTCCACTACCAAGAGCGGATTCCTTGATGAATTGGTTGCTGAACATAGCCCTGCTGCTGTATTTGGTTAACTTGCGTCATATGATTTGATACGCCGTTATAGGCCGGACCAGAATACGCGAAAGGGTTAACGTTGTACGGAGCGGAGTACGGGGTATTCATGTTCTGTCCCATGCACGGCTTTCCGTCGCGTACTAAAACCGGAACTGCCACGCGCCTAGGCGGCTGCATGGCCGATAACTCTAAACTCTTGTCCTGTCGCTGTCTTTTGCACTTGTAGCGTCGATTTTGAAACCAGATTTTCACCTGTGTGGAAGTAAGTTTGAGCATGTTTGCCAACTGTTCTCTTTCGGGCGCGGATAGATATCTCTGCTGTTTGAATCTACGTTCCAGTTCGTACACCTGCGCCTGTGAAAATAGCACCCGAGGTTTGCGTTTCTGTCTCTGTTTGAGAAGCTGACATTCACTGGAGCTCTCTGAGCTTGTTGATGAAGTCTTTGTTTTCTCCGCTTCGCTTGATGACGTTCGGTTGATGTCGTTGCTGAGCTGTTGGTTTATCTCTAATTGCTGATGCTGCGTGATAACTGGTTCTGCAATAAATAAATTTAAAACACAGTTAGTTTGAAATTGACCGTGAATACGTTTAAAGTAAAGTAAAGTTTGTTTTATTTAACGACGCAACTAGAAACACATCGATTATAAATCAACGGTTATTGGACGTCAGACGCATGGTTATATTGACACATGGTCACAGAGG
>JAULBR010110502.1:0-20118 GCA_032355825.1 Melanodrymia aurantiaca | reverse complement strand
AGAAACACATTGATTATAAATCAGCGGTTATTGGACGTCAGACGCATGGTTATATTGACGCATGGTCACAGAGGAAATCAGCTGCCTCCACGTAGGCTACTCTTCTTCAAATAACAGCAAGGCATATATTATAGCACATACCACGGAATGTGATAAACCAGTACTGTATTACTGGATGGAACGGAAAATAGCACTGTGGAGGATCGATCCCTCGACCCATCCCGCCAAAGGCGGACATTCTACCTCTGGGGCGGTATTTATCAAGCGACTTAAGTCAGAAATAAGACAACGCCTATAGACATAAGTTTTGAACGTTTTGGACGTAAGTCGTAAGTTTCCTCCTGAGGTGTCTTGAGAAATCTACACAAACTTAAGCTTACATTGTTGTCTTACCTTATTCAATTTAATGAAACGTAAGTCAAAACTTAAGTTGTTTGATAAATACCGCCCCTGGACACCGGATAATGCGATCTCTCAAAGCGAGAAGAGCCGATTCGAACTTTCTTCAATCTGGTAAAGATTAGAGTCCCATACTTTAGTACGAATAATATTATAGTTGATATGAACACCAATTTCCGTAGTCAAATTTGTTTTGGCAGCAGTAGAATATTTAATAATACATGTACATGAATTATCACGTTTGCTCGCTGTAATTTTCTGTCCGGCGCGGAATGAACATTGATTTCTTTTAATTACTAAATGATCTGTACGACTGACACGCATGATGCTACACAAATATGTTTACTAGAATATACCAAAGACACTGTGTAAATTATACCAACTAAAATCAAGCATTTTTCGATATATTTAGCTGGATAGAAAAACTACGGTGTACCGTAAAATTGATTTTGAAAAATTTCATGGTGTAGTGCGTATTGGATTGAGTGTGTACGACATATTGATTTTAGAAAATATGATTTTCTGTTATTACAAGCTAAATGTATTAAAATACCACTTTATTTGTTCATGACTATTAGTATCTATATATATATAGGATTCGTCACTTGTGGTTTCTAATATTAAAGATATAAACACCGTCGTAATAAAAGTTGTCTCGGCGAGTTCTATTTATTATAATATTGTACTAGTAATGGGCAGGGTATAAATATTAGCATTGGGTTTGACCCCTTCCCCGTCCGCTAATCCTAACGTGTGAAAAAAAAACATGGTTCGATGTGTACATCACAGAGAAACTATCCCTCCCCAGAGAATTGTGCCCCATGTAGAGAACCTTTCAACAATTTGAGAAATCTAATGGATGTATTCAAGGTGGTGAATACATTATTTATGAGAAAGCACGTAATTATGAATATAAAGTGTCAGTGCTGGGCCTCAATGCGGCGCAGGGGGGTGAACACTTTGGATATCATGCCAGGTATCTGAGGTGGCCAACCACAGCAATATGCACAACACATCATCATGACTATAACAAAACAAAAGAGTGAACGAAAAGAAGAAGAGTAACATTTTATGACTACATATATATATATCCCACAATTGTTACTTTGGGAATCAAAGATTTAAAAAAAAACTGTAAACTCGGAACACTTCAGCTGATTACAAATCATGTTGCAAACTAAAATCAGCCAAAATTGGTATTTGTGTCTTCTTGGAAAATTGTGATTTCATAGAAGAAAATTCTTCCTCAGCAGAAGAAAAGGAAGAATGATGAAATAACAGGAGACGCCTGTCGAAAACAGAAAAGTTAACAGGTCTGATTAACCCATTATCATAATATAACTGAATGAAATAGCAAACCTTTGTTATCACTGGAACTTTTGCAAAGTCTTTGAAGAAGTTTGTCTGAAAAAGTAGAATTATTTTATGTAAAAAATGTGCATACTAATATATACAGTATGGAAGATTGCTAAGCTACCTGCCTCCACAGTGCAGTGATTAACACATTGGGCTGAAGACTGGTGGGTACCCAGTTCGAATCCCATTCATGGCATATGGGATTTTAATCCCAGTACCGGCTCCAACCCAGAGCGAGTCCTCCGCAAGGCCGAGTGGGTAGGTGTACTACCACTTACACCAACCATGGTCCACAAATGATTCAACAAAGTCTGTGATATGTACTGTCCTGTTTGTGGGAAAGTGCATATAAAAGATCCCTCGCTAATTATCAAATAGGAGAAGCGGGTTTCCTTTATTATACAAACACTAACTTCTATCCTCAACAGGCAGTCAAGGCAGCTGGATTGTGTGACCGTGACAGATGTGCTTGAACCGTAATTGGATAAAAGCATGTAGATAAGTTATATATTGACATTAGAAGGGTAATAGGGTGTTACATGTTACTGACATTAAAACATGATTATGAGAGAAATATGATGTGACAAGTCCTACCATTATAAGGACATGGGTGATTGAGCTAGTATTTATTAATAACATGCATGATGCATTAAGTTCAAACGAAGTTACATATACATTCTGTGGTATGTGTGTATATAATACTATAACAAGAATGACTATGTAAACAACAAATTTCAAATTCTTACTAAATGACCATAAACATCAGGTGGGTTGTCAATGAACATCGAGTTAAGAATATCTTCCATTTTCTGTGGAACTTCATTCTCTTTGTAGTACTCTACAGCTTTCTGTTTGAGCTCGTACAGCCCTCTAGCGGAACTGCCTCTCGTGCTCGACATATTAACCTGCAAACACCATTTTACGATCAGGGTAATGACAACAATATAATTCTAATATTTTGAATTGGTAGAATATCTGCCCGCTACCCTACTCTTAGATATTCTGTATTCACAATTCCTTCACATGAATGCACACTATATTCCGTCAGCATTTAGCATCTCTAAAAAGATAAGAACGGATATCGGTAATTGATGTTTCATATTTTCACAATTCATAGAAACTTCTGAGTGTAATAAAAAAAAAAAATCTATGTCTACATATCATTTTTCCATAATTATGTATGATCAATATATTTTCAAAATAAGGGACTGTCAACAGTTAAGATAGTCCACCAACAGTAGACGTCTGGATATGACATCGAAAATCTACGTTAAACGTTAAGAATCATAAAAAGGAAAGAAATATGATACTTCGATGCTCCCTTCAAGATAACACCAACAGTTCATATTACTAATGTTAAAACATTTAGCTAGATAAAAAAATTAAATCAATAAATAGTAATATCATAATAATTATGTCAACAAAAACTTACTAAATAAGTGAAAAACAAGAAAGTGTCATTCCATGGAATCCATCTTTGTGGTTGCTAAGGAAATAGAATTATGGGAATGATATCCGTATGCATTAATTTGATATTATCGTTCAAAATTTAAATACAATTAATATTTTGTAATATTTATCTTCGTATAACATCCTAAGATTGTAATATATTACCAAAAAAAAGTTGTATCATGCATTAAATTGTGCATCAATGTTTGTTTACGACAACCGTAAGGCAGCAGGTGCGCGTTTTCTGGCGTGGGGGCAACGGAAGCAAAATGGGAGATTGATTCAAACTTAGATCGGTTAAATTCTATATTGAATATATCACACGATACAATGTCATCTGACGGAACAAGAACACCAAAGACGTTAAATACAACTAATCAAGGCACAAGATCAGGGTCTGTTAGAACCACAAGTAGCCTACAGCCACAGAGGCGAAAAACTAATGAAAAGAAAATCGCCGATGATGAGTTTATGGCAGCATCCATCGGAGATGTAGAATGGTTGAAACAAAGCCTGCGAGACGTCGGGAAACAGTTAAATCACGACAAAAATGTAGTTATTTAATTTATTGTAATATCAGTTGTAGGTGCTACCAGAAGTTAGTTCATCAACGATAAACGTAGATGTTCGATGTCTTGTTAGGCATCTACGGGTCATATCCAGACGTCTACTGTTGGTGGACTAACCAGAAGTGAGCATCACAAATGAATTAAAGTTATCATTCTTGACACTGATTGACAGTCCTTCAGGTTGCAAATATATTTGCTGTAAGATTTTGGCATATGTACACACAGTAGGAGCAGCAGGGTGTAGCTCAGCGGTAGAGCATCCTTCTTTCCTGTTCCAACCAGTGATCTATGACTAGTTCATCAACGATAAACCCAGACGTCTACTGTTGGTGGACTAATCTACGACTTGTCTATCAAAGACCATGGTGTGTGCTATCCTGTCTGGGAGAAAGTGCACATAAAACATCTTGCTGTTATTCGAAGAACAGTAGCCTATAGATGTGTTAATAAAAAAATTGCAGTTTTTAGAATATTTAGAATTGTTTTAAATTTATTTTTATGTTATTACTCTGAAGCATAACAACACATAACATTACTTTGTTTTGCTTATAGGGTCTAACAGCACTCCATCTTGCAGCTATCCATGGCCGAGTTGAATGCATGAAGTTGTGTATTGATAAGCTGAAGTTTGATGTGAACCTCCCAAGTTCAACTGGATGGCGAGCCATCCATCTCGTGATAAGTAACCAGACTGGAAAGAGGTCGCTGCAGGGTTTGATTTACTTGATGGAAAAAAATCCAGATTTATCGATGTAAGATTGTACTCATGAACACATGCAAATATTTAGTAACCTTCTCGTACACTGTGCACAAGATGCACTGCTCATGCGTTACACTTCTCATTTGTTTGAAGTGTTTGTTTGCAACTTGAGTAGATGAGTTGGACATAAAACGTTTGCCATTATTGTAACCTGTTTGTAGAAAGCATAGTCTTATTCCCGTGTCAATGTGTTTCACAATCCAAACAATGTTCGGAAGGTGGGGAGGGGATAAAAGCCAAGTTCCAATTGCTTTTCATGTAAAAACATTGGTCCACAGTTGATAAATATTTTATGTTAGGATTAGAAGGGGAGGGAGAGAGAGGTCATCAGTTTTAACCTGTCCATAGCAAGATTCCATTCCCATTAATGAAAGTTACTTGTAGAGAGCCATCGACCATTCTCATTCAACAAGTGTTTCATGTTTATAGAGAGGTTGCTTGTTTGTCTGATTTATGTTTATTCTTCTCCAGATGCAATGAAGATGGAATCACCCCTGTCCATCAAGCTGCCAGTGAAGGCCATGTCCAATGTCTCAAGTTTCTAATTGAAAATGGGGCCAATATTCATGCAAAAGATTGTCGGGGGAACACACCACTAGACCTTGCCAAGCTTTGGAGCCATAGAAAATGTGCAAGGTATGTTTTTTTATGTGCACCATTTTGAACATTATGTTTCGATATGTCCTGAAATTGACACATTTTATTGTCTCAGCATTGATATAATTATTTAAATTTTATCTACGTAATGATACTGATATGACCTTTAGGAAAGAAATTGTTGGTTACATGTGAAACATTTCTGTATTTACAGAATCTTGGCAGCAGAAATGTGGCATCAGGACAAAGACTATGTTGCCAAGGAGATGTTCCAATTGAAGAGAGTTAACATGCAGGAGGTTCTTCAAGAGATTGAAGATGAAGAGGAGTTTCAATTGATGCGGGATGCTAAAGGAGATGAAGCTTTCAAACAATGGCTTCGAGACAGAAAATTGCACGAGAGATCTACTGGTCCACTTCCTCGGGACAGTCAACAAGGACTCTACAAAGCAAACAGCAAACAGACAGAGGATGCTCATAAAATTAGTGTTGCTTTTAAGCAGAAAAGTGATGTAACTATGTCATCAGATTCTCCGAAGAAAGACACTTTCTCAAGTGTTTTATCTGAAGATGCATTTCAGGACATTGATCCAGACGAACACAACGAGGATGATGATTCAGTAATCAGTGTAAAGAAATCGCCACCCACAAGTCCACAGTTAGCTCATACCAAACCATGGCTGAAGTCTACTAAAGTCACTGATAGGAAATATATAAAAAATCTCACAGACCTCTACCCTCGCGACCCTTACACCATAATGCCTAAGGTGAAATCCTCTCCAAAGTACTATAATGGAAAATTTCGACAGCTCGGAACCGTAGCCGATGATGAAGAATCAAAACAAAAAACCTTAACCAAGAAGAAGTTACGAGAACCAGATCTTCCAAAAGAGGTGATTGAAAAGACGAAGGTTAAAGATTCAAGCGTCGATGACCGTCCAATGGTGTTTAAGACTCAGCACATTTACGACATTCGCACAAAGCGTAAATATGATGACGATGTTGTACCAGCGTGTGAGACACCAATCCACCTTTCAAACGACCTTCAGTCTCATTTTATCAAGAGCTACTTAAAATATAATGTAGATGAAGACAGTGTCTTGAGCAAAAATTCTTCTTCTGTTCTGGATATCTTCCCACGAGAGATGGTCGTAAACACTCTCAAACAGATGTCCAAGCCGGATCACTTCCCCAAAACAGATGGTGAAGAGTTTGACATCCTCTTCAAAGTATAGTGATAACATACTACTTCCAAGAAGCCATGGTCAATGCTTGTAAAACTGAGGAGTGGAGAGGGATCGGGGATGTAACATTGCCATAGGCTTTGTGTTTTAATCTCTGTTTTTTATTATCTATTATATATTCAACCGTACATGGATCTATTTTTAACTCCTAGTATTTTTTAATTTCCAAATACCATACACATGAACCAAAGTTCTAAATCATAGCTTGTCATATTAACCATTTTTTGGGTTAAAAGATATTGCCATCTTTGATGAATATCATATTTTGTTACCATGTTTACATAAGTTTTATACATTTTCCCCTTTCTATATGTCTGCTTGTACATTCCTTCAGTTAAGAATTGATATTTGATAAACATGGCTCCTACGTTGTAAATCTCTAGCAAACGGAATATTGAAAACACCATCTGTTATTTTTTGTTATCGATTGCCTTATGTCAATATTATTTTGTTACAATTTATTAATCAAAAATGTTTGCAAAATTATTTATTAGTGGGGTTGTAGCCAAAAAAGGATATGGTAAATTTTGATTGAATATCAAGATGATTTATATAAAATTATTCTCGTTGTGATATCACTGATAAAAGTGTTCTTATTGTGGTAAGTGTTCTTATTTGATAAAAGTGGTCTTCTGTTGATAAAAGTGGTCTTCTGTTGATAAAAGTGGTCTTCTGTTGATAAAAGTGGTCTTCTGCTGCTGTGTTTTATGGTGATAAGTTCTTATAGTGGTGGGTCTTTATCAGATAAAGTGTAAATAATAATTGATGTAATATCTATTTATATCTTTGTTAAAGAAAGAACTTATAATTATTGTGTCCATTGTATATATAAAATAAAAAATTAATAATCAATATCTCATGATATAGTATTTTAGAACAAAGTATTGCATTTTATGTTATAAAATGAATGCCATTTTATAACATTTAAATTAAAGTTGTCAACATAATGCTTGTCATATTGAATAAAATCTTGTTTGAAGCAAATGTTTAAAAACTGGCTATATAAACTATGAATTTACCTTTTTAAACACTCTTTATAATGGACAAGGATTATAAATAAACCATCTAAATCTCAAACAATTCACCTTCTCAATCCCCAAAATTAAATTGTCTAATGTTGCACTTTAACTGATAAAGACCATAAGTTATTATGATGATATAAGTTGTCTTCTGGTGATAAGTGTTCTTATGATAATAAGTCATCTTCTGCTGAATAAAGTGTTCTTATGATAAGTTGTCTCCTGCTGATAAAAGTGTTCTTATGATGATAAATCTTCTGCTGAATAAAGTGTTCTTAGTGCCGTTACAATTTTTTAACGGCATGTTTTGATCCTGGTCATAATAGATCTCGATTTATTATTCTTTTTCTATAATTGTTTCTATTTTATACAGATGTCTATTATACAGTTGAACTACAGGTAATGTTTTGATATTTTCCTTTTTAAAATAGTATGTGCCTTGTTAAGTAAATTGTGTTAAAGTACTGTAGTATATATTCATATATATGCCTTGTTAAGTGTATAATGCTAAAGTAGTACATATTTATATGTGCCTTAATTATATTAAAATACCGTATTATATATTCATGTCTTGTTAAGTGTATTGTGCTAAAGTAGTACATATTGATTTGTGCTGTGTTAAGTGTATTACTATTTTAAAGTACCATAGTATATATTGGTATCTGCATTGTTAAAGTCATGTGTATTGCTATGTGCCTTTGCAGACATGTTTTTATGTGTTGTTGAACCAAATTGCTTCATATATAATACCAAAAACGGAAATTTTGATAGTTTTACCAGCAGTATCAATGTACATGTAATATAAATAGCTTACATAAAAATAGTAGTTTTCATCTCTTGTGACATTACCCATGACATACAGGTGAAATTCTTTGCTAACAGAATCGTTAATGGATGAACTGATGGCTTTCTAAAAACATATCAATAATCATGCTGAGCAAGTTTGCAATACATTGTTCAGCAAAAACAGTGTGGCATATCTAAAAAAATAAATAGATCTAAGTGGTAACTACTTAATATGCTTGAATGTCATCACCGACTAAAGAAGTCACATACTAACATTTTGATCACACCTTCAAATGATCTAATATTATAATCCAAGTATATTTTGTATCCATTCAATATTAGCATTACTGGTCCACCCAAGTTTTAAGACAGATGCCACCATATCTGCACATCTAATACTATTTGTAACGTATTTCTGGCTAAAAGAATATTTTATTGATTAAAATTAACATTTACTTACGTTTTTTTACTTACAATATCAATATGTGTATATCCAATGGGTTTGTAGTAGCTTAGTATGGTCCTTGCCAAGTATGGTTCTTGCTAAGCTATAAACCCATTGGTTATACAGGACCTTGGACTTCTGCCTATAATAATCAGGGGTTTTAGAATTTATTTTAATTTCACTTATATTTAAAAATTCACTTGCCCAACTTTTAAATACCAATACCAATATAATAAAAACAAAACAAATGTAAGTAAATACATTTTTTTTACTGGCCATCGGGCACGCCCAAATCAATTATTTGGTGGCCCGAGTGTAAAAATCACTGGCCTCGGGCATCAGGCCACCATATTCTAGAATCCCTGATAATTTAGTAGGATGCAAATTATTTAAAGACAAATGTGCACATTAAGCCAATACATGTACAGTGTATAACAATTTAGTTTATTAGAAAGACATAGGATATCCATATTGTAAGGTATAAAATGTAAGTAAATGTTAATTTTAATAAGAAATACTCTATTAGCCAGTAACATGTTATAAATAGCATTAGATATGCACATAGGGTAGCATCTGTCTTAAAATTCAGGGACTGTCCCTTTAAGGATGAAACTTTCTATGCTTTCTACAAAGGTGTCACGACTCACATAAAGAGTGGCCTGTCTTGGCTTGTACGACAATATGTCGAAATCACAGAGGGTTTGACATCCAATAGCCAGTCCTCTAGTGGTGTCATTATTAAGACAAAATATAACTACACTACATGTATTTATAAATTTAATGTGTTGGCTGAAGGCATGGTTACAGCAGTACTTTTCCAGAAAGTATTTGATCATCAAGATTGTGGTTTATTTTATTAATATACATCATTCCATTTTACATATATTACTTGTTACATTCTATAAGATATATTATTAACATCACATGTATTTACTGGAATAATTACAACTATTATGAATAAACAGTTGTTTGCAATATATTTTATTCTAGTTTACATTGTTTGCTTATTAATAGTAATATCTTACTTTTAGTCAATAAGTTAACGTAATAACAATAGTATTGTTATTTATTGTTATTTGTAATTAATGTTAATACACGTAGCACACAATTCGAACACGGAAATCTCTGTAAAATGAAAACATCCAAATCAAACTGTTTATTTAAAGCTTGTTTGTTTAATGACAAAACTGGAACTCATTGATTATTAATCAGTGGTTATTAGATGTCTCACACACGGTTAAATTGACACTTGGTCACAGAGGAAACCTGCTGCTGCCACAGAGGCTACTCTTACCGAATAACAGCAAGGGATCTTATGTGCACTTTCCCACTGACAGGATGGCACACACCAGTCGTTAATGACTGATTGGAACGGGAAATAACTAAATGGGTTCACCGAGGAGGATTGATCTGTCGACCTATCGAACCTCCTGTGGATACTCTTGCGCTGAGTTATACTTTCTTCTGAAGGGTTTTCATTTCGAGTTGTTTACTATAGGCACTTTTACGCAGCCAGAATGAAAATAAATGAAGAGCAAATTTATGTGTACCGGTATTCTATATCTTTTTTCTTTGTCCAACATTCATAAATGTAAATGTTCTAATAAAAAGATATGCAAGTCAAATTCATTTCTGAAAAAAAAAAGAAGCATTTATTGCACAGTATTTGATAAAGCAAAAATGTTATGAATTAAACAAATAGTACAACATCTTTGTTCGTGAACAAAACATCTATTTCTATAAAATAATAACATTTACTAAAGAACAAAGCATTACTGTACAACGGTTATTATCCACATGCATAATTTTTGCAGTTTTCCCATTTGTCATTTAACAGTGAAAATTACAACTGCGTGAATAATTACTAGTAATGACAACCATTAAAAAGACCATGGCATTTTTTGCAATGCAAAAATTACATTTCACAAGTTTATCCTTTTTTGGAAATCGCAAAAATGTATGGCTGTGAATATTACCCATTTTACAGTATTTGTATAAAATAAAAACATCTGTTGATAAACAAAACATTTGCAATAGTAAAAGGCTTCATGTGAAACTCACACCTTGTGTCTACTCACATGATTTACACAAGTTTAGTAAATTCCAATCATAAGTCAAGATGGCCATTTAAACCAGAGATCAATGAAATGACATAACTATACTTGTATCAACATTTATTACCCAATAAAACATTTTTAAAAAAAAAAGAAAAAAAGTAAAGTTATTACGTTAAAAAAAAAAAAAAATCTTATCCATGCATGATTTATTTACTCTATTACAGTAGGACTAACAAAATGCTTTGCTAAAATGCTTTGCTATAGAAAGAGTATTCAAGTATTCACTTGAATGGAAGTCGACTTCATATGAACTCAATTCTCTAGGCTTATAATTTTATATTTATTTAATGAAAAAATCAACAATTCATTATTGCTTACTTAAACATTGGACCATAATAAGTTGAAATGGTTTCAAATAAAAGTGAAAGTGCTTTGAGTAAGAATAAGAACACATAAAAATGATATGTCACATAAACAATTAATGAGCTACATGCATCTAAATGATATAAAATAAGATATAGACAATAATTTACGAGTTACAAGGAATTATGGTTATCTTTCCCCGAGTGAAATTAATGACAGTCATGAGCTTTAACAACGGACGGAAAATATTAATTTCACAAGGGACAGATAATCTGTAATTCCTAATATACAGTAGGTTATTGTATTTATTATCAATAGTCATTACTAGTCAAATTGAAATAGAGTTAAACATAAGGGGGTAACTAAAAGTGGCCTCTTAAGACAGGTGGCTGCTTAATACAGGTGGCCACTGAAGCAGGTTTGACTGTAGTTATTAAGACATAGAAGCTTGGTCATCGTCCTATAGAGTCAGGACTCAAACACTCAATTTCACATTCACCACAAAGAACTTTAAGCCACGATGTGACATCAGAGGCTTCGAGTAACTGTCAAAATGTCATTTGTGGAAAAATAATAACATGACGAGATAGCCCCGCCCAGAACAATGCGTGTCAGATTTATTATGTCACTATAGATCAACCAATTACAAGTTCCAAAAAGTCGTCTCTACAACAAGAAAGAGTCCAATACCTATTAGAGATTGCCCAAGTAAGACCAGAAACCTGACATGGGTTTCATTCAATCTGGTGTGCAAGAATTTAAAAATAAATTTGTGATAAAAAATGTCCATATTTTATCAAAAACTTTATTATTATGACAAATTCAAAGATAATATGAATTATGCTTTTTTTTGTTCGTACGTCTTCGTCATTTATCAGACATTTGCAAATATTGAATTCAAGTAGCTCATAAACCTGGGTTCAGTCCTAGTGAGTTTCTATTATTCACCATCTGCTGATACCTTCTCTTGTGCAATTGGTGAACTTGAAACTTTACTAACATAACCATATGTACATAACTATATTCAATTTGGTGATTAGCATTTAAAACACAAAATATTAACAAAGTTGGAATATATTTTAAAGCCCAAAGCCCCTGCGAAACGAGACACCATGTCAACTGAACCATACACCACCTTCTACATCACTCCACCCCTATTACATACTAACAACACTAATAAAACAATCAAAACTAGCCTTCATGGTGTAGTGGTTAGAGCATCGGGAACATGATTGTTAGGTACTGAGTTCGAACCCCACTAGAGGCAATGGGATTTTTAATCGCAGTACTGTGTAAATGTATATAAAAGATACCTTGCTATTTATCAAATAGGAGTAGCAGGTTTTCTTTCATACCAACACTAACTTCTGCCCTGGAGAGGCAGTCGAGGCAGCTGGACTGTGTCCAGGATAGATGTGCTTGAATCTCAATTGGATATACTGGTAAGCAAGTAAGTAAATAAGTTATAACTAACTGAAACAATAATGTTAAAATATAGATCTATCTAGTCTGACCTAATTTTAAATGAATTATGGTCACATACACAATATAATAATTTTTCAAATGTACATGTACCTCATATCCCTCAAAGTGTCGTATACTACCGGTAATGGACATTATCCGGTAATGAACAATATCCGACCAGTTGTAATTCAATATGTCCGACATTTCAGCACTTCATCTATTTTCATAGAACGCGTTTCACTCTTTACACCTTTGTTTCTTTTCACACATAGTATCACTACTTTGTCTCTTTTCAAATTGTGTGTCACACTCTTTTCTTTAATACTTTGTCTCTTTAAATACTACACATGTGTCAAACAGTGCTTTAAAACACTCATTGTCTCTTTTCATACTGGATCACAAGACAACTTTGTATAAAGGATGCATGTCTAAACAATGTCACAAGACACGTTTCTGTAAAGGATGCATCTTTAAACAATGTCATGAAACAACTTTCTATAAAGGATGCATCTTCAACCTATGTCACGAGACACCTTTCTATAAAGGATGCATGTTTAAACTATGTCATGAGACAACTTTCTATAAAGGATGCCACTTTAACCAATGTCACGAGACAACTTTCTATAAAGGATGCATGTTTAAACTATGTCATGAGACAACTTTCTATAAAGGATGCCACTTTAAACAATGTCACGAGACAACTTTCTATAAAGGATGCCACTTTAACCTATGTCACAAGACAACTTTCTATAAAGGATGCATCTTTAAACTATGTCATGAGACAACTTTCTATAAAGGATGCATCTTTAAACTATGTCATGAGACAACTTTCTAAACAACATCCACCCTTTAATAATGTCACGAGATGGATGTTTTTACAATGCTATATACTAAACAACTTTCCATAAAGAATGTGCGTTCTAACAGATTGCATATAGTTACCATTCTTCGATGTATGTTTATTAAATTTTATTGACAGATGTCTTTGCAGAATAATTGCAATATTTGTTCGTATGAACAGTTCACATCGTACGACTTGTCTTGTGATGTCGAACAAAGGATTGTCTTGACACAGGCTGGATCTGAGCTTCAGGACTGACTGTGTTATACTTAGAACTGTTTTTTCAGTCTCTCTGGCAAAATGCTATCTTGGGCATATCGGAAAAATGAAAGCAAACCATACTTCGTTCCTTTCTTCCGGAAGTAGTTGCTTACTACATCATTCTCATCTGTAATTACAAGGAAAATATGAAAAAGAAATTTAATATAAATAAAGAACAAATCTAAGTAAATGTAGTAGATATAATTAGTAAACAAACAATGCATGTAGTTAATTAGAGTAAACAGTGGTCACAAGATGATTATGTTCAACAGATTGCCTCGTGAAAAGTACATTGACGAACATAATAAATAAATAAAAATAGAATCTTTACTCAAGAAAGAACGGTCAATCAATGAAAGGATATAAGAGTAGGATCAAATTTTCACAAAATATATTCTCACAAAGATTTCAAGAGGTAAAAAAGAACCTTATCTAACACTGTACATTACCAACTGTGGGAGTACATCCTCATTAGCCGACACTGTTTACATGACAGTGATATTAGAAATACAGTAACTATAACTGTTTACCTCCATTATTATTAAATGGTTATTTAACGACACCCCAGCACGAAAAAAAGAAGACATCGGCTATTGGGTGTCAATATATGGTATAAATGAATAAAAATCAGTGTATAGAGCTGATATATAAATCATATATGGTAACATCTACAAGCAATAGTGTACATGGCTATGTTGAACTTGTAGCAAATAAAATATAGGTATCACAGATTTTCCAATTTTAAAACTTGTCATAAAATTCTGTTTCCCTAAGAAACTTTAAAACCAGTTGTGGGTGGAGCCTAAATGATTCCACCACACATCTGTGACCAAATATATTATCTCTAACTGGCTGTAAATGACCACACTCCACCAAAATGTGACGCACTGTCAATATATATACTAGTATATAATATATCGACAGCGATCACACTGGGGTGGAGGTGCTTATACTGAACTTGTGTTTTAGGTGATGTACGTGTTAACGTTCATCCTGCTTTATCATCGTTGCACATTGTCTTCCACCGATATCACAATCAAATCGCAATGGCTCTGAATGCAACAAACCCTCACTGGGACGATGAGATGCTATACCAGGAAAGCAGGAAGATCCTGGGAGCCATGGTTCAGGTGATAACATACAAGGAGTTTCTACCTGGTCTACTCGGCGCCTCCACTATAAACAGTCGCAGGCTGCAGCATGCTGGTACATTCAGATACGATCCTAAGATGGATGCAACCATGATAAACGAATTCTCCACGGCGGCATTCAGATATGGACATTCTCAAATTCCGGGGATTAACACGGTTGGTTCCGAGAAGATCCCAGTGGACAAGATGCTTAATCGTCCACACATACTGCAGAAAGACAACGGGGGAGGTCTGACGCAAGTCATCAATGGGGTACTTGCTGATCCTATGGAACCAGCGGACCGATTCTTTAGTTTGGGAATTACGGATAAGCTTTTCGAAAAATTCGATGCAAAATTTTCAGGTATGTGGTGATAATTATTATTATTATTATTGCATGAACACACTAGTTTTATATACTAACACATAAAATATTGCAACAATATCAGTGAACGAGAAGAAGATTTATGCTATCACTAAAGAAGATAACACTTCAGTACTCTGACGTCACAGGTATCTTTCCAGTCAGTATAATTATATGTTCGTCCTCACATCCAGTATCCACTAAAACATCATAGACATCCTATATTTATCAATTACAATTAGTTATACTAATAGGTGTTTATCCAGAAACAAATCATATTACCGTAAATCAATATCACCATGAACATGTCTTAGTGCGTATCTTTGCGCAAGGCAGAGTCGAAGGGGCATTCCAACAAAGTCTAGATGTGGCGTACTCTCGAATTCAGCAAAATAAGAGCGTATCCTGCCTCACGGGTGGCACCGTCATAACAGCACAGTTATTTTGTTTTGTATTATGGCATTTTCATTTTAAAAAGGAAAATGTATAAAAAGTTCAAACGGTTTTGCATTAGACATCAGTGTCAATAATACGTCATTACCGTGAATGTCTACGACAAAACTGTTTGAACGTTTTCGTCGGCCCTTGAATATTATAACCCTGAAGGAAAATACTTCTGAACCAGAAAGACATAGCATTGCCTAAACTCGTCATATAAAGAACATGCATTAAAGTACTACATGTAGTATCCCTGAAGATCATAAAACTACAACATTGGTTTCTTATGTGTTTAGTGAGTGGGACGTAGTTCTGAGGTAGAATATCCGCCTGTGTCGGAATGGGTCGAGAGATCGATCCTCCAGAGCCCAAAACATTAAATTTTTATGGGCTATTTTCCGTTCCAGCCAGTGAAACACGACTGGTTTATCAAATTCCGTGGTGTGTGATATCATGTCTATGGGATAGTACACATAAAATACCCCTTGCTGTTCTTCGGTAAGAGTAACCCATGAAGCGGAGACAGCAGGGGGATTCCTCTGAGACCATGTGTAAATATAACCATGCATCTGGCGTCCAATAACCGCTGATTGATAATCGATGTGTTTCTAGTGGCGTCGTTAAATAACACAAACTTTACTTTTTTTTCTATGTGTTTAGATGCTTTAATATTCATATACTGTTTCGCATACTGTTTCTATACAAATAGGATTAGATCTGGCTTCTTTGAACATACAGCGTGGGCGAGATCATGGTCTTCCACCATACAACGACTACAGAGAGTTCTGTGGACGACGTCGTATCAGACAACCTAGACGCAAAGTCGACGAACGCTTTACGCTGGGAAAACTACTCGCCGTTTACAAGTACGATTTTCTAATAGCGACATCTTTATAACGAAATTTTTAAAGTTATGTATCTGAGAAAAACATTATCGTTTTGGTAATAATTATACTCAAGGTTTTCTATTATCATTCTTGATATGACATATCTGTAGACCTTTAAAAACACATTTATTTGATCTTTGTTTCTTAATGGTGCATTAATACAACAACAACATTCCGATGTTACAGGCGGGGTATAAGGGATTCACTCGCGCAGGGTATAAGGGTTTTTTCAAAGGCTAAACAACCAATTAGAGTATTTTACATGAAGGCGAGATAATCACTATTATAACACGATTTAAAATATATTTGCAAGGTTTTGTGATTATTTCAAATGTACGTATTCACATCATGTACTATTCTTCTTTAAGACATATCGATGACATAGATCTGTACACTGGGGGACTGGCAGAACGACGCCCACAAGGATCTCAAATTGGTCCGACCTTCAGCTGTATTATTGCAGACGTATTTGAACGTCTTAAATTTGGGGACAGATTTTGGTATGAAAACAATGACAGTGATACAGCCTTTACGTCAGGTATTATTAAACTCTATGCATTATTTAATAATTCAAGCTTATAAAAACAATTTTATCACACTACTCCTATTTTTTTAACACTATATAATGTCACAGAGTAAATCTTCACGTTAATTACAAATAGAACTAAAATCGTTAAATTCTGAAATACTAATTTGTATGTAGTAATACGTATCTAAAATCCGATAAAGCTGATCAATTTCACACTTTGTTAAACTGGTCTCATCACTGTGTTGAAAGTGATTCATAAATATTTGATACCATAATTATATTTTAATATAGTATTGTCGACATTATGTTTATAGTGGGTATTGCGTACTTATTCCCGTTTTGTTATCGTTGGTGGATGTCGACCGATACATAGAACAGGAAGAAACGATTTAAAAAAGGTTTTACTCTTAAAGCCACTGGCTCGAGTTTGATACGAATACCAGTCTTTTGCGAAAAATATTTTTATCGTCATTATCTCTGGACTTTCATATGGAGATACGACTTGATAATTTTGATTTTCGAATTAGTAGCTTTAAATTATAAATAATATTAATGTGTTTTATATATGACATATGTTGCTCTTGTGAAACTGATGCATGTCTGATATTTCTATTCGTTCACAGAACAAATATCTGAATTGAAGAAGGTAACACTAGCCAGTGTTCTCTGCCAGACCACCAATATAACTCACGCACAGATGAACGCATTAAATACTATCTCTAACAGGTAACTTACATTAATTATAATAACGTCTTATTAATTTTGTGTTTTAGTTTAAGTGATCATATAATTATTATAATGATCAGTTAAACTAAAACACAAATAAGACGTTTTGCTTGTACTAGTTAATAGATGTATGTTGAACATATTCATTCTAGTTAATATGTAAGTGCTTGCGTGTGTGTTTTGTGTGTGTGTGTGTGTGTGTATGTGTGTGTGTGTGCGTGCGTGTGTGTGTGTGTAATTGTGTATTTTGATTACTAAAATAAACATTAACTTACATCTTATTGCTTTGAGTATCAATAATTATATGTATAGCCAATGCATTTGCAGTAGTTTAATATGGTCATCAATTGTACTTTCGTCTAACACCGTGACAAATGATTTTAGGGAAAAGTACACATTAAGCTACTATAACAATTGGATGACAAGAAACACATTGTATATACATGTACATATGTTGATATTGTAAGCAATAGGATGTAAATAATGGTCATTTCAATGATAAAGAGCTAGACTTATGTTACAAATAGCATTAGTTTCGCAAGCACAGTGGCATTCGTCTTAAAACTAGGCATTGTGGCTTTAATGTATACAAATTATAACAATGAAATAAGTATAAAGAAATCTATTATGTCTTGATCTTATATGTATATAATTCCATTCTGTATATTCTCGTTTGTTATAAATGCTTGGATTGGTCTAAATGGTATCACGTGACTTAAAAAAAACAAGGTTCATAGCTGCATGAATCTCAATTTTGCACTATTTTTTAACTCTAACCGAAACTACTTTATGAAGACTGTAAACAGGAATCCCCCGAGGAATTCCACCGATGTTCTATTTTTGTACATCAAACGTTGATCGTTAAGCGTTAAAAGTAGACATAAAAATGTCTGGGCTATACCCTTGGTAACATTGAACGCACTTTGTCGACGTCAAATCTATCACTGCATGCACTTTTCACACTGTGTGTAAAGCGGTTTTGAGGTTCCTACTTGCATGAACGTCAACAATTTTCACGTTCAATTCTTAAATGAATCTATCAAAATTAATGGTTATATGTAGCTACATATATTGACAGTCGATCCATAATTCCTAAATGGTTACTTTAATGCATTTTTTACCTTCTTTTCAGCAACCCTCTTATGAACTGCATGGGCTTTCCTAAAATCGACATAAGTAAATGGAAGTCCATACCTTCCTAAGATGACGTGGCAGATTTGTTCTTGTTTTTGCAACCACTGGTTCGAGTTTAAGACGCATTCTACAAAACGTGTGTGCCAAACAATTAACAATAGGAATGTGTATCAAAATGATCTCACAGTATTATCAATACACATACAAGCTATGATTTTAAAATTATTGTGATGACGCTATATGTTTACAAGTGATCATCTCCTGCCCTATTGGTGGCATGTCTTAAACTGGAACAAATGGCTTTAATCAACAGGATATTAAAGGCACACTCCCGAGTTTTAAGACTGGTGCCACCCTATGGGCACATCTCATGTTATTTGTAACATATTTTTGGCTAATAGAGCTATAATTTTTTTTTATTACCGTTAATATTTACTTAAATATTGGTTACAATATCAATAAAATTATATCAAATACGTTTGTAGTAGCTTGTTTCGCTCTTTGTACTTGTGTCTACAATAATTTAGCACGATACAAATTAGTTTAGACAAACTTACGCCAGAAACACCAATGATATATTTGGATATTTTAAGAAATATGACGACATATTGGTTGAATATTTGTCCATGTGCAAATTTGATTATAGTTCTCTGAATCAATTTCTCAGAAGTAATAAAGTTTAATATGTATATTGATATATTGAAGAACACGAGAACGTTTACACGTTTCCCAATAATCACCATTAAATTATACATGTAGTATGTTCTGAAAACTAGTCCATGGGCATAATATGTACAAGTTGTGTCACGTCTGTAAAGAATGAATGTGTTTTAATAAAAAATTATAATTAACAGTAATGTTTACTTTTTATTGTTTTTTGTTTGTTTTATACTTTGTTTTATAATTAGAAGCATATTAGAAGCATTTTATAAACAATGAAATTTTAGATAAACCATATAAAAATCTTACGCAAACACCTGATATCACCACTGCTTTGTCATGATGTCCCTTGGACCTTTGTCTTGTGCAGAAATATTCACTTGACCATGTCAATGCCTTGTATACACATAGATGGCAAGTCATACCAGGATATTAGATATATAACAGAGAAACCTCTGGAACACATTGATTATTATTAGTAATCATCGGGTATTGCACGTTTTTTTATTGACACTTTGTCACAGAGAAAACCCGCTGCCGCCATTATAGGCTAATCTTCGAATAACAGAATTACTCAAGACAGAAGTAACATAATAATTCATTTATGTCAACAATTATATCAGCATATACATTAGAAATC
>JAULBR010110491.1:0-10331 GCA_032355825.1 Melanodrymia aurantiaca | reverse complement strand
GTTGTGGTCCAATGGCGTTGACTTTTATATACTAGCTTTGTCAAGGAAAATCGTATCTCACAATGTGAAATACGATAATTTATTGTTATTAAACTCCACTATCTCTGACGTATGCGTAATAATGGGCAATATCAATGTTTTGTCGTCTAGAATGAATATACATTTCAAATAATAATAAGCATGGTATCACCTAATACTCAGTTGAAATAAATTATTTATTATAAAAAAGACGGTTGTTATGGTTACGGGAGCATTCATTGTTCACAATTTGAAAAATCTAATTATGTCCATATAAGTTAATATAAGAAACGAAAATGTTTTAACATCACAGTATATTGATAATATAGTTAGGTAATATTTATAGCTAATTCTGAAAAAGAAAAAACCCCACCCTTGCTACGGTTACGGGGTATTAATTGTTGATAATTTAAAAAAAGAACAAAAATTATATGTCAAATATAAATAATAAAATTAAACATTTCTTTTAGCATAACATTATTTTGACAATATAGTTAGCTAATATTGTTAGAAAATTCTGGCAGAGAAAACACGGTTTTGGCATCAAAATAAACATTGGAACATTAATATACATCTAATATAACATAGATCTCATAAAGGCCAATATTGATAGAAATAGACACAAAAGAAATGAATGAATCTCACAAAAGGCACAGGCTTTACCATGGACATGTTGACAAATTAATAATTTAAAATATATATAAAAGTCAAACACGCACTGACTGAATAATCTAACCCCAAAAAAGTGTTTACCTTAATCTTTGATTGTCATCCGAACTGCTTTGTATTGTTTCAAGTTGCAGCAAATTCAGACCTACCTATTGATGAAACTTGACCATTAAAAAATATATTTCTTCTTCTATTTCCTACGTCAAATGATTGAAATTATGTTTCTTATAAAGGTCAATATTGGTTGAAATAAGATGAATACATTTTACACGACACTCCGGTTGAAACGAGACATGCATTAAGACTAGGACTTGTATGCGATATCATGTTTGATAATACATGCTCTTTCTTTCATTCCGTAAAGATTCATTTTATTAATTAATTTTAATCCATTTTTTGTTACGATGTTACTGCACTTACATTCTTTTTACACCGGCAACCCACACACGTCAATACAAGAAGTTTGTTTGTTTAACGACACCCCTGAAACACATTGATTATTAATCAGCGGTTATTGGATGTCAAACGCACGGCTATACTGACACTTGGTCACAGAAGAAACCTGCTGCCTCTACATAGGCTACTCTTCGAATAACAGCAAAGGGTATTTTATGTGCACCTTCCCTATAGACATACCACGGCGTTTGATATACAATATGTGGATCACTGGTTGGAACGGGACATAACCCAACAGGTCTCCTGAGGAGGATCGATCCTGGGACCCATTGAGCCGCAGGCGGACGCTCTTACCGCTGGACTACGCCCCGCTCCCGCACGTCAATATATTATACATATTCAACCATTGTAAATTAGATTACACAATCAAATCATAACATCTTCACCCGATCTGACCACATTCCCCCCAAAACATGAATATTAGTCACACATTCTATGGACGATCTAACAATTATTCAAGACATCATCGCATTCAGCTTTCGCTAGCCATCACTTCCATATAAAATAATGATCAGAATATCCAGACGTGTTGCCCATGTCACTATAACCCACAGACTGAGTGCTAATTTCATGGACGATGCACGCGACAGCTTCAATAGTTCAAGAACGTTTATGCAAAGCTTCCATAGTTCATACTGTGAACTGATTGACCGGTAATCCGAACAGGCGGCGAATCAGTTAACCTGTATCATTTTTATATTACAAATAAAAACCCATCAGAGCTGTTCGTTTATCACAAGGTCAACACACGGGACCTTCAAGATGAGGCCCGATCTCAGAATGACCGTTATGGCATGCAGAATCATTGTGCCAATTTTGATGCTTGTGTTATAAAAATGCACAATTGGCTTGCTGCTCTGCGGAACTATTATGGAATCAATGTTAACATCCATGTTGGAATACTCTATGTAAACTATCAGGTTCTTCGAGAAAATTGGAGTATCTCACGCTTTCTGGCCAAGTCAAGTTAAAAACCTCCGAGTCATGAAAGACATAAGACAAAAGACAATTATTCTAACTTGAAAAATAAATATTTTTTTTACATACATTTCAAAGCATCCAATGACAAAGTTATGTTTTTTTAATGATAAGGCTTAGATAGTTCTGTTAACACATTTAAATATATTTGTAAATCATGTTGGTGAAACTTTATTCAACATTTCACGAACATTAAATACAGTTACAATCAATGCTTTATTTACAATCTAGTAAAATACAGATGTGTATCTTACCAGAATCAAAGACAAAATTGATATTTTATCTTCACTTTCCCACGTTTAGGACAGCAGAGACCTATCATCATTGCTTTAACAGTGATTTGTGAGTACATGCCATCTCTACTTTGTTACAATTTCCCTTCGACTCTGCCTTGTGCAGAAATACGCATTTGGCAATGTCAACGTTTTGTCGTCTAGATTTCAGGCGCCACAGCATTCAAGCACTGGTTTTAGCTAGATATAACCCAACTTGTCCACTAACGAGGCTCATACTAACACTAAATTATATCGTGGAGAGACAGAAGAGACAACAGGGCTGCGTACCCAGGACAGACGTGCTTGTACCTCGGGATAACAGCACGTAAATAAGTCCTAACTAACTAAGCTAACTGAGGAGGATCAGGATCGTTCGACAAACAGGCGCTCTGCCTACGAGCTACGTCTCCCCTGTGCTAAGTCACAGTCATTTTATTCAACATAATTGCATGTTCTTTTAGACTGGAACTATTTCATCGCGAATCGGTCACGAATTCATTTTTCAATGATTGCTGCAAAAAAAAAATAAAAAATAAAAAACCCCGCACAAACTATTATGCTTCATTACTCGTACATGTTATCTGAGTTTTGTGCAAACTGCATTCCGTGATAACGCCTGGTCACATCCTGTTATTTCCATGGCTGCCGCAAAGCAGAAAGGCGCGTGATTGGATATGTTGTATTTGCAAAATGAGGCATGCTGTTTCCTATTATAAGTGTAGAGCAGTGAAATGGTGACTCCATATCTAGCATGCAACAGTATCGTTGTGAATTCGAAATTCAAAGCATGCTAGTAGTCATAACAGTATCTCGGAACAAAACAGTTTCGAGGGACAATCTAACAGAGTCCAGATGAAATGATCTGACGAATCAGAGAAAAAGCTTTCATGATACTATTTAGATGATGGCATTGGTATTCAGAACAACTTATTTTAAAGATCCTTAGAAAAACGAACTTTTACAACACATTTTAAGATAAACCGACATTTTTATTTCATATAATATAGCTCTTTAACCTATATCATGTTCTGATGCCCAATAGCCGATATTTATTTTTGTGCTGTGGTGTCGTTAAACATCCATTTTATTTAATATTTTTTTGTAAATTCAAAGTTCTTGATGTGCTACTTAACATAAACCTGCATGCTGAAAAATCTTGTTTGGATAATATGCTCTTGCGGGGAGAAAATTACCTGATGCACATTCCCTCCATAACGAGCATAATCCTCATTGATCAGAAGGTTGACGAAACAAAGGTAGTTCACTGAAATCTTCCGCTGTCTCAAAGTACTATGCTACTGCATTGTGAACCAATGATATAACTTACAGTAGTATACTAGTATAGGGTGAGATAGTTCATGTACATGACTCTTTTAGACAGTTAACAGTTTTCTCTGAAAAGCCCATCTATGATTTTCAGTTGTGAGCCAAAATGTTAAAATGTCGGTATTGCAGTTTCATGTGATAAATAATGATTTTAGACACCCATAGATTATTAATTTTAATTTGATTCGATTGCTTTGATGTTACTAACAGTGCTTTAGTTTTTAATGTGGAAATCAACAGTTCGAAAATTGTTGTTTTTCAAAAATATTTCTATTATCCGATATCAATGACAATGACAACATTCGGAAACCTTTGCCAATGCCTAACCGTATATTTGACATAGATATTAACAATCAGACACACTATATTATAATATTGCTAAAAAAATTGTATTAATAAATGTATTGTTAAACTACATACACATAAATTATTGCCATACAGCTACAAATTATTCAAAAGGATTAGGATAAAGTCCAGTCGTTAGTAGATCTGTTGTAATATAACTGGACAAATCCACATGCTAATTGGCTATCAGACATCATCAGCATCAAGCGTGCATAAAAGATAGGGCGGTCTGCTGTAACAGTCTCTTCAAGGAAAGCGTATGTATTGATCCATCCAAGACTGAACATGTTTCATAGTAAGCTGCCAAAACATAACTTGAAAACATAATATTTCTAGAGACAGTCTTTCATCGCACAATCTTAAATAGATTATGTTTAGTATATGTTAAGGATTTTGAAGATGAATGTAATTTTATATTAGGCCGTCATTTCCCGAAGGAAAAGTGGGGTGGGGCCATTTGTGACAAATATATTTTTTTCACCCAGAACAGATGTATGTGATGTATTCTGGTCGCATGTATGGTATACAATACATTACTGCGTGGTAATGTGGGTTTTTTATATTAAAAATGGGAGGGGGAGGGAGCATTTGCACGTTGGTACCCCCTACTCCAAAACGTGTGGTGGGGGCATGTCCTCCCTGTCCCTCTCCTAGTGACGTCCAAGATTTTATACTCGTATGTCCTTTTGGAGAAAAAACCCCCATAATAATACTTTTAAAATCAAACAACTGTTCACTACTAACAATTCCACTTATGTTTTACCACTGTTTACCCGTGTATCTATTTATTTATATACTTGTATTCGTACGAACTTTACAGCTTAAAGTTAACAAAGAATTAAATTGTATCGATGACGTCCAGTAGTCCCCGGTCTGTCTTGTTGCTGGAATGAGCATGTACAGAAGAGTCCTTGAGAAAACAGAACGTTTAAATGTTTCATAAAAAAAAATGCACTGCAGCAGACTTAACGTAAACATCGACTGTTGATTATGAGGATACATCAATCAATAATGCAGAATCCCTGGAATCTTCATGGACAGAGTGACACAAGATTTAATAATAGCGAAAATTGTTGGCATGTTGTGCCCATCAGGCAACCCTGATCAAAGTCATGTACACAGTCTCGCAGAAGGAAACATTAAAACATACGTTGTCATAGGGGATTACCGGTATAATGTTACTCGGGGGATTTTGGAAATCTCCGGCTGGTATATCGCAGGATATACCGGTGCAAAAGGAACGCAAGTGCGGTTATATCATAACAAAATGGATTAAATAATAAAATTAATCTTTACGGAATGAAACAATTAGTGTGATCCATAAAACAAGATGTTACCTACAAGTCCTAGAGTTAATGTAAGAAAAAACCCCGCAATAAAACTACATGTATGTATTATATAAAAGTCTGGGTTGGACTAGGATTCCTAGGTATGTAGGTCCCATAGCAGTATCCATAGTGTCGGACCTATATTCCTACGGACATGCATTCCTATTACACCGGCGCAAATTATAGGGCTCATCCAATCAGATTTAGTATTACAAACTTGTTGAATTAGAATTGTGGTCAATAGTGAGTCTGTTCTACGAATGTAGTACAACACATGCCCTTTTTTCTATGTGACAAACATGTTACACCCAACATGCATGTAACACATGTTAAAAGAGTTTTATCGTAATTTTAACTCGGACGTGCTGGTCCTCAACCTTCAGCAATGGCATTAGCCTAATGTTTCATCCATAAAGTTAGGCTACTAGATCAGGACAAGGATATAACAATGTTTGTAAGGCCATGGGAAACCATTCATGTTCGCATTGGGTACAACCTCGGCGTTAGGCACCAATCTTTGAAGCCGGACCGTACCCAGGACGGCGGTGTCTAAACCTTCAGTAAGTGGACAAGGCACCTAGTCAGTCAGACCATCATGTATTTACGGGGTAAAATCAGTCAGGGCATTCTGATCAAGGGTTAGTTCCTGAACTGAATCTCCTGCAAAAAAACCCCGACCTACATTGAAGCACATGTAAATGTTTGAAGACTCAGCTAGGAGAGAAAATGGTCACTGAATGATAAACGGGTCGGCAAACGTCAAGAGTTTACATGGTATTTGCATAGCAACAGGTCATCCATCAAATATATGAATGAATTTCTGTACCATCGGCGTCGAGCAATGAGGGATGTGGTTGAACCTGGATAACTTTCTCCATGTGAGTGCTACACATGACCAACTACCAATCTGTTACATGGAGTTGTAGTAATCAAGCCCTTGCAGACGCTCTCGTGCCAAGTTGTCACTGTTGTCCATCTAGAAACGAAATTTGATCATCAGTTGGATCAATAGCGAATCTGTGTCAGATGCCGTCGTGGAATTCTTATTCTG
This sequence comes from Melanodrymia aurantiaca, assembly GCA_032355825.1. NCBI lineage: Eukaryota > Metazoa > Mollusca > Gastropoda > Neomphalida > Peltospiridae > Melanodrymia > Melanodrymia aurantiaca. Next base: position 3,885 of record JAULBR010110491.1, on the reverse strand, counting down.
TAAAATGCCAAAGAGTTTGTACGTTAGTAACGTTATCACAGTGTATGCATGGCTAATGACATGGCCATGATCTCTACGTGGGATAGCGTGACAGATGGTGATAGCACAACATTAAAAACGTTTGATGATGATTATGAAAGGCAGATGATTAAAACGGGTTACATAAGAGAGGAAGAGAGATAGATTCGCTAAAATGGGTTGTCAAGATTATTATTTATAATACGGTATACACTTCATGTGTACATGTAATATAATTTTAGGAATCGAAAAAGGAGGAAACGAAATAAGTTTACAAAATATAATGAGGAAAAAAATGTCTATTAAGAAACGATAGAATGCCGTTGCATCTCACGCTTGGATCTCCAGGGTTTTTTTCTTTTACTGTTGCTGCTACTATTGCGGTACAGCATTTTGAACGACCTTGTGTAGTTAAAATTAGTAATGTTCCTATTCGCCAATTTTGATTAATATAGTTAGTATACGTCTTCTCTTCTTTTCTCTCTTGCCATTTTCAACAAGCGCAAATACGTCATAATTATTCCATCATTTCATATTGTCAACTATTATTATATAGCATTCTGCATCAAAAGACAGAAGGCGTATTTGGCGCTCTGAAAAACAAAACGTTTTCCTCAACAGGAGTTACACCTTAATGTATCGTGTTCTACTGCAAACTAGCTTGTGTGGGTGTACACAATAGTGGAGTTATATTCAGTTTTGATAAATAACTTCATATATAGCAGATAAGTATCTAGCAGAGTAGGTGTAGTCCAGTTTCATTTAGCATCAATGTAGGTATTGAATGATAAGCAGACAATCAGACTAGTAGAGTAGAGTAGAGTAGAGTAGGTGTGTGATTCCGTTTCACCTTTAATTAATGTAGGTATTGAATGAGAAACACACATTCAGGTAGTAAAGTAGGTATAATAATCAGTTTCCCTCTTGAATTAATGCTGTCGTTAAATAAGGATATTCAAAAAGATAGTGAAGGTGTGGTTCCGATTCATCCTGCATTCATGAGGGTAGTGTCTAACAAGCAGTGTAGTACATATGCTCCAGTTTTATCAAGAATTACTTCAGGTATTGAATGAGGAGGATATATTTAGTTAGTAGAGTAGGCTTGATACAATTCCATCCTGCATTAATGCATACATGTACTGAATGAGCAGTAGACAAACACACTGGTAGATTATAAACTATAGGTGGCGTGATTCAGTTTGACCCTGAATTAATGAAGGCATCGTGTGAGAAACAGACATTCACACTATTCGAGTATGTTTGATTCAGTTTCACCCTGAATTAATGAAGGTATTGAATAACACACATAATGTATTATATTCACCTAGCAGAGTATGTTTGGTTTTGTTTAACCATGGATCAATGCTGTTATTGAATTAGAACCATATACATGTCTTAATATTCACCTAGTATAGTATGTTTGGTTCTGTTTGACCCGACATTAATGCAGTTATTGAATGAGGAACTGTCATCCGCTAGTAAAGTATGTGTAATTCAGTTTCATCCCGGATTAATGCACGTATTGAATGAGAAACATATACTAGTATTCACCTAGCAGATTATGTTTGATTCTGTTTCACCCTCAATTAATACTGGTATTGAATACCAAACATATATTCACCTAGTATAGTATGTTTGGTTCTGTTTGACACTGCATTAATGCAGTTATTGAATGAGAAACTGTCTGTCATCCGCTAGTAAAGTATGTGTAATTCAGTTTCATCCCGGATTAATGCAGATGTTGAATGAGACGCAGACATTCATCTAGTAGAGTATGTTTGATTTAGTTTCATCCTGCATTAATGCGCTTACTGAATGAGATGTGGACATTCAACTCGTACAGTAGACGTGGTCCACTTTCAAAGTTATCCAATGAGTATACGAATGTCTAAACATGTCTAACAAATGATGACTGTGTTGGCCATGCTACTCGTTCACTTTCCTATACAATTATTCATGTTTACGTTCAACACATTCCTAAAACTTTGTCTACCAATATGCATCAATCATTCCTGTTTTATTGCTTGCAGAAGTAAAAATCGATCCTTTCCACTTATTCAACCTAACAAGTTTAATCTATTATACAAATATTTGGTCTGATACTTCAGCTGCTAGCAATGAACGATCGCGAATTTCCAACACGAAGAAGCTCGGTAAACAAACATAAGTTGGTTGCCACCCCTTTCTTGTTAGCACGTGTAGCTTTGTTGAGCGTAAATCGATTGCCATTAAGACGAAATTCTGAAGAACGTCTATGGAGGCGTTGACGGGACTGGTCTTTCTGGGGACACAGAATGGGCTCTGTTCGCAAAGAATGACATTAATGAGCAGACAACGTGTGGATGCTGACAGGATATGTGACAAACTAATACATAGTGTGTTCGGTTCCGGCTGTGGTGAGGTCGGCCAATTATTATTGAAGTTATTGTGTTCGTTTGTTCCTTCAACTATTATAATTATGTGTATGTTATATATTATATGTATTATACTCAACACCACTGGAGCACATTGATTAACACTCAGGGGCTATCGGATGTGATACACGCGGTAATACTGACGCGTGGACTGGGGAAGTAAGTCGATGCCGCTACGTTAATTATAACAAGCAAGGGTTCTTTTGCGGTCAGTGTCCGATAGTTTAGCACCACAGCGGACTTTCATGAACCAGTCGTAGATCACTGGTTAGAACCTGAAGTAGCCCGACGGATCCATACAGGATCAATCCTTCGACCTATATCGAACCTCAGGTGATATATAAATTTGCTGTTTTATAGAAAGCTGCCTTCCTGTACGCATAGACGTGAATCTGCCAATATCCTAGTTTTTAAGTTACGCCCGAGGTTCGATAGGTCGACGGATCGATCTTCCTCAGTGGAACAGTTTGGTTATTTTCCCGTTCCAACTAGTGATCCACGACTGGTCTATCCAATGCTTTCCTGTCTGTGGTAACGTGTACATAAAGGATCCTTTGCTGCATGTTATTCCAAGAAGAGTGGCTTATGTGGCGGCAGCGGATTTTCCTCTGTGGCCAAGTGTGCGTTTGACATCCAATAACCGCTGATTAATAGTCAATGTGTTCCAGTGGTGTCGTTAAACAAACAGATTGTATGTTATATGTTTATGGTACGCCTGTATATAGATGTCGCTGTCGGTTATTGTTGATATCATTTTCACTTCCTGGTTTGTTCCTCGACGTCATCAGTTGTCAGTAGCGACTGTCTGCCTTCTGGCAGTTTTCGAAGCACTGGCGAATCCACGTTCTGTTTTTTAAGCCCGCTTAGTTAATAACGCCACAATGCCTAGTGTTAACATGCTTGCCATCATGCTTGCGCGTCTAATGCTATTTGTAACATATATCTGGCTCATGGGGCATTTTCTATGATTAGAATTAACATTTACTTACACAATAATATTATTGTTTACAATATTAATATATGTATATCTAATGCGCATGTAATAGTTTAGTATGGTCCTTGAACTTTTCATTTGTCAATAGTAATTTGACATGGGATAAATGATTTTAGGCAAAAGTACACATTGAGCTATTATAATCATTTGAATTACCAGAAACACAATGGAAATATATATATACACATGTATTGATATTGTAAGAATGAAGATGTAAGCAAATGTTAATTTTAATAATAAAAAAGTTCTATTAGTCAGAAACATGTTACAAAATTAGATAAGCACTAACGGTGGCATCCGTCTTAAAACTAGGGGTCTCTGTTTCTGTCTCTGTCACTGACCCCGCTCCTCTCTCTCTCTCTTTCTCTCTCTCTTTCTCTCTCTCTCTCTCTCTCTCTCCCTCTCTCTCTCTCTCTCTCTCTCCCCCTCTAGAATAACGTTATAATGATAGATACGGCT
>JAULBR010110480.1:0-10331 GCA_032355825.1 Melanodrymia aurantiaca | reverse complement strand
GACGTCCAATAACCGCTGATTTATAATCGATGTGTTTCTAGTGGCGTCGTTAAATAAAACAAACTTTACTTTTTGAATAAAAAAAAACGTCTTCATGATAACTTAGATAATCCTTTTTGTTCCCATTACACATTTGTTTGATTTCTCCTACCACATTTTTTTCTTCAGATATTTACCATCTTCTCGTTTTTCTTTCTGGTGCATCTTATCGCTGTCTTTCCTTTGTTGTGTTATCTTCCATTCTCACGATATTACCTGTCAATTGCATCTTCACAAGACCAACCTAATGCCATTATTCATGTCAAATGACAGATAAAAAGGATTTAAAATGAAGGAAATGTAATGTGCTAGGTGTACAAGCAATATCGATATCTTCAGAAAATTCATGTACAATTTTTTTAGCAATCAGGGCCTGTTCCACAAAACATCGTAAGTCTAGTTTACGACTAGTTATGGACGTAAACTTAAGTAGAGAAATTTCGATCGCTAACTGTTAATGATACGATTAGTGTTAGTAGCTGAGACGTCATGGGGTTTTGGTCACTTGTGGCGTATTACCCGAGGATGCTATTCATTCTTGGACACAAGTATGTTTAATTATATTTTGGGAAACACTCTTTGTCACATATTTACGTTTACGTCCACAACTAGTCGTAAATTGTTTGTGGAACAGACCCCTGAGTTCTAAGCAGCCACCTACCTAACTCCGTGTTAAGTTGATGATTTTTAGATTTAACTGAGAAATGTAATTCAAATAGAATTATTTTACGGATTTGCATGGCATTATACAAGGTGATATCCTAACCGTTTTATTAAATAAAAATAACAATTTGTAAATTAACCGGATTCGAATCTGGTTTAAGTTTCAGACGGACACCACAAAACACGCGTTCAGATATTACTATGAAAATTGTCAAACCACATCTCTGTACGAGAATGTCTAGAGGCATTTTCAACAAAGCTGTGCCGGGGGAAAACAACAAAAAAACTATTTAAACAGTGGAATCCATCTTAAATTCGAACTGGTCAGCGAGTTTAAAGGAATTGTTTCAAAATTAAAGGCACACTCCCGACGGTTGCCTCCGATCATGTGAAGCTAATGCTGTCTGTAACATGTTTCTCACTAAAAACTCTTTTTTAATATTACAATTAACATGTACTTGCATCTTGTTGCTTACAATATCCTTATACATGTATGTACATACCCATTTGTCTCTAGTCGTCAAAATGGTTATAATAGCTTAATTTAAAATACTGTTGCCTAAAATAATTTGTATCGTGACAAATTATTGTAAACTAAAGCCCAATGATCATTTACTATTAAGGCACTGCAAACTATTTGATATACATAATATTGGTATTGTAAGCATGAAGTTGTAAATACATGTTAATTTTAATAGAATTCTCAAATAGCATTAAATGGGCACCCTTGGTGACATTCGTCTTAAAACACGAGAGTGTCTTTAAGACAAATTTCATTAATTGTACACGAGTATCCAATGATCAGAATGTATCTCCATACGAGATAGAAAATGGATTTTCCTCAAAGCGGTGACAGAACAGAATTTATTTACTTTCCGGCCATTTAGCAATTGCATGGGAGGACAAGGAGTAAAACATATCTACATTGACAAGATGGTTTAGTTAACAAGTGTTGACAATATATTACATCATGTGTAAAGAGAGGTGGCGCCACGTAATGTGCTCGGTCATACGAGTTGATTATACCCTACGTCATTGGTGGCATCCGTCTGAAACAGTAACCAGAACACTCCCAAGTTTTAACACTAATTCAACCCTACGGGCGCATCTACTGTTGTTTGGGGAGCGGGGGGTAGCTCAGCGGTAGATGATCCCCATGAGGTTCGATAGGTCGACGAATCGATCCTTATCAGTGGACCTGTTGGTTTTTCCCGTTCCAACCAGTGATCCACGACTGGTCTCAAAGGATGTGGTGTGTGCTAACCTGTCTGTGGGAAATTGTACACAGACGATATCGTGCTGTTATTCGAAGAAGAGTAGCCTATGTGGCGGCAGTAGGTTTCCTCTGTGACCAAGTGTCAATATAACCGTGCGTTTGACATTAAATAACACCTGATTAATAATCAATATGTTCCAGTGGTGTCGTTAAACACACACTTTATCTTTTATCTATCAATACAAGTCTTGGCTTGTCCGTTGATTCCAGAGCGTGTTTCATTGTTGACCCTATTCATTATTGACCCAGTTAAGTACTGACGCCATTCATATAATTATTACTTATTACGTTCTTTGATGATTTCATTTCGTTCATTGTTGACGCTGTTCATTACTGACTCCGTTCATTGCTGATTCTGTACATTCACGACTCCGTTCATTGTAACTTTTCGACTTGCGTGTCTATGTCTTGATCCTTAAATTCAGAGATACTTGTATCTATATGTTCTTGATATTTTTGGATCTTTTAACAATATTAGTCACGGCAAACGATTCATATTAAATAGGCTTGAAAGACGGTCATTGAAAGTCAGTGGGTTTTTTCTATGGTTGTTGGCACATGCGTGTTCTGCTAATTCATCACAATCGGGTGTTCCATATAACATGGGTGGATCCATGGGCTGCGCATTTCTCCTCTCTTTACAATCATTCACAGGCTTACCCACAGCCATAAGTCGTAGCCTGGGCCTCTACTCCTTACCTGTTTAACTAATGTATAAGGGCCTTACATTCAGATGTCTGTCCCTGTACGATGTATAATACATAATCTATCAAATGTGTACTCATGGATTTTACTTAAAATCAAAATAAGTGTTGCTGAATTTTGAAAATGTAAGCACTTTAAAAACTTGGTAAAGGCCTGTCATTGTACTTTTGCCTAAACATATTGCACAGCCCGGCCCGTTTCCAAATTTTTAAATAATTCACACCTACCTTCTTGGATTTGTCCCATGCAGTCCCAACCAGTGTTCCAGGCTGTAGGAAACTTCATATAAAATACCACCTCCCGCCCACATGTTATAATAATAAAGGCCGTGGTCTGTGCTATCATGTCTGTTGAAAGTGCACATAAACGATGCAATGCTGTTTATAAATAGTGCTTAGCGGGTTTCGTCTCCCATACTAACATTACAGTTCTGGGCGAACAGTCGAGACAGCTGAGCTGCATGCCCAGGAAAGACGTGCTTGAATCTCAATTGGATATAAGCAATTGTACATTTTCGATCTCTATCACTAGAGATTTGACCAAATAATTCATTTTCTAAATATAGAAAGTTCGTATGCAGCTCAAAATTATATCAATAATACATAATAACAACGCAAAACAAAAAAATTACATTTAAATTTATTACATGTTTACAAATCCAGCAGCACATTTAATTCACAAGGTACAATGATAACACAAACGTTACAACAGTCAGAGGTAGAGTTATTTATTATAAATACGTGTTTACAAAGTCAGTCTCGCTCACCATGTTGGCGCGACTTATAGGCAACTGAGATTTATGTTGGTAGTGGAGAAAACACTGTCCTTGTTTATCCAGATAATAGATTATAAACATCAACAGAAATGTCACAAAAAGTAATTATGTTAAGTAAATATTGCTTGTTAAACGTCACACGAACACCTCCACAAAATAGGGAGTTTAAACTTTTAAAGAGAACAAAATGTGTCGATTAAATTAACGATGTTTAAAAAATCGATAATATTATACATAACTAAGAGGTAAAGGTAGGTCAAATGTATTATTATGTTGTTACTGTGCCAGGTGTGCATTTGACGGAGTCTAAGAGACAACACAATAAAATGGTCAAATACGTATCTCTGCACAAAGTCGAGTCGAAGCGACATACATACAAAGTCGAAATGGCATGTACTCACGATTCACAGCTAAAACAGTGCTGGTTATTACTAGAATGAGGAACTGCATTGACAAAGGATTCTGAAAATTAGTTTGTTTCAAATGTAACTTTTATGTCGACACCTATGGGTTAACTTAATATCAACATGTTTGATGGGCATGTCTAACGTGAAGTTCGTAATCAAATCTTATAGTTTTTCTACTTTCACAATTTGTAATGTCATAACGTATTATATTTTGCTGAGATAACATAATCAAAACATAAATTAGTGACCTGAAAATGAATACAAGATACATGCATGAGTAATTTATATACGTAAATATGATATTTACAGTATGGCACATGAGAAGTGTCAGTAGTGTATCTCCTAGAAATGGAATTTCCAGATCACAACAATCTAGCAGTCCAGCTGCCAGGAAGTCTCTATAAGAGTTCAAATGTTTGATGTCATACGGTGTCCTATGAATGTACGTTAGACATAGTTTATGCACGGTTGGAACGCTAGCTTTCCGGCGACACGTGTACACAACGGAGGTTATTATCGCCTGTAGCTGAAACTGCAACGTCAAGCGTGGACAAGCGAAACAGTGTTGTCATCATTGTATCAGCTCGCTCTTTCTCCGTCATATTTCTGTCTTTCACGGTATGCATCATCAGTCATCTTGATTTTCAAACTGAAGAACCAACAATCATTAATGTACTTGTTGTACTTACAGCACCTTTTTGCAGATGTGAACGAAACTGAAGAGAGCCGTCTTCTTGCTTTGAGGATTTCGTGTCTATTGAGTTCTTTGTTAACTAACCAGCCGTGGCATCCAGCCCTGTGTGCACACCTACATTAACAGCATGCGTTGTCTGGCTTTGGTCAGTCATACGTGTGGACTGCATCTCAGACTTCTGGTTTACTGTTTTACTGCCTTTTGCGATGGCATGTGGGTCCATCCGAAACAGGAGTTTAAAGAGAGTCTCTTGTGGGAAGAGTCCCATGCTTCCAAATAGCTTGTTGGTACTCACACTGCCTGGCAGTGCTTTGGGTTCGCAAGACACTTTGCAGTTCTTGATGGAGAATTTACAGATATGAGTGTCACTTGGACAGTAGCGGGACTGAATGTCGGCACACCTTTTTCCACTGCATAACTCCGTCGCCCGTGGAATACTCATACTGTTCTTCTTATCCAAACGAGGATTGGCTGGTAGTGACTCCGCCAAAGTCAGCAACATTAAGATACTCGTGATGAACATACCAATCATATTCACAATGGTAACTGATATTACCACAACGAGAATGTTATTGTTATTAAAATGTCTTCTCACAAAAGGCTGGATATGTTAATGAATGTCTGGCGAACAAACGAACGATGGAAGATCTTTCTCTTTTACGAAGTCCAATCCTTCAAACTGGGAGCTTTCCTCTGCTTCACACTATGTTTGAGAATTTCTTGTATCTCGGCTATCAATACTCGGCTGACTGCTTGGAGAGAGAGAGAGAGAGAGAAAGCGCTTGAGCGTGTTCTTTTGCGTGGACAGATTTACAGGTGTGACAACTCTACCGGCGTACACTCTTTTATATGGTTATGATTGATGGTTTTGTTTGCCTGGTAACACTTTCCCTGTCACTTCTTTTTTGCTGGGGAATATCTATTGGCGGGATTCTTCTGTCATGACGCATGCCCAGGACCCCACACTGATAACGAAGCCAGTGCGAGCCAGCAACATACGGGGACATTTTGTCTGAGAAGTCGTAATACGTGTTGCGTATGTGCTGTACGGAACGTAAATAAAAATATCATTAAAACACACCCATTAACATTTATTTACGTCTTATTATCAATATATGTGTTAGTGAATCCTTTGTGTTTCTGGTCATCCAGTAGTTTAATATGTAGTTTTGTCTAGCATTATTTGCATTGTATTACTAGTAAATTATTGTAGGCAAAAGTCCCATGACCATATTTACTACTACAAACGCATTGGATATATACATAATTATATTGTTATTGTAAGTAATAAAATGTAAGTAAACATTATTAACTTTAATTTAAAAATATATTCTGTTAGCCAGAAATATGATACAAATAATAGTAGATGCCAACGTAGGGATGCCTTAACTGACCACCTATATTTAGCAATCACCTGTCGTAAGAGGCCACCGTTGATTGTTTCAAATCTGCTAACATAATTCATGTACACAAAATATTTGGGTAAGAGTTTTTCAATTTACTATAATTATTGTTATAATTATTTATAATTTGATTTCACTAACATGCAATCATAATCCAAATAAATTCATATGGAAATATAAAGTTACAATATTTTTGTGTACTTTTAAATGTCTTTATTAATCGTACCATTTTAAGCCACAATGCAAGTTTTTATGAGAATGCCACCATGCTTTCCAAGCTAATGCTACATGTGTATTTATGATTTTATGACATTTCTAGCTCTTTGTTATTAAAATTAACATTAATTTACATTATGTTGCTTTGAATATCAATATTTGTATATCCAACACATTTGTAATAGCTTAATATGGTCCTTGGACGTTTGTCTGGCACGAGACAAATTATTTTAGGCAAAAGTACACATTAAGCTACTGTAACAATTTGGATGACAAGAAACACGTAATGTAAGCACTAAGATATAAATAAATGTCAATTTTAATAACAAAGATCTAGAAATATGTTACAAATAGCAATAGATTGGCAAGTACAGTAGAATTCGTCTACAAACTAGTATAGGCGTTGTGCCTTGTGGCGGTAAAGGGACAGTCCACACTTCTAAGACGAGTGCCACCGAACGTACGCATCGAATGCTATAGTTGAAACCTGTCTTAAGCGGCCACCTAAGGGAGTAACAAAGTGGCATCTTAAGACAGGTGGCTGCTTAATACTAATAGAATTCATAATGCACTAAAATTGATGATTTGGGAGAATATTATGGCGATCCTTTAAGACAGGTGGCTGCTTAATACAGGTGGCCGATCAAGCAGGTTTGACTGTATATGTAAATCTAATGTGTTTGTAGTAGCTTAATATGATCCTTGGACGTACTAAATTATTTATGACAAATGGAAACAATAAGCTACTACAACAATTTGGATGTCCAGAAACACATAGGATATACACATATTGATATTGTAAGTAATAATATGTAGGTAGATGTTAATTTTAATAATATGAATTGCTCTATTAGCCAGAAATATGTTACAAATGACATTTATTAGCCGCGCACGTGCGGTGGCACTCGTCTTAAAAGTCGGGACTGTTCCTTTAACATGATCGTGCCTTCTTGCATGTAAACAAATGGGTCACAAGTACAACATTTTCCTATTTGTAGATAAACTAACTTGAGTCATATTGCGTTAATATTCCTGCATCACGCACTAACTAGGAAACTATATATAAACGAAGCGTACATGGTAATGTGGTTCTCTGACTCACAGGAAACAAATCAATTAATCCAATAACCTGGCTCACAATGAAACAAAACAAGGTTAATAACAATATTAATATTAGAAACGCATATTGTAGATATAATTTTGATTGATGCCTATATTCTATTGTATGTAGGCGAAGTGATTGATGTCAACACGCAATGCTAGACAATAATATATTGCGCATTATTAGCTATCATGATTATTATGTTCATTACTAACACGATTTATGACTCTCCAATTCCGAAATCAATATTTTATTAACGCCTCACAATATATATTATACACAATAATAATAATAATAATAATAAAAACTTTAAAACCACTAAAAAGATATTAAACATATAAATGCTTATAAAATAATTACACCCCGCTATATAAAAAATCTTCTCATTTTTCTAAAATCTCTTGGCACAACTTTTCATTATAAATTTGTTGGAAAATGGAAATATCCTATCACATAAATTAAAATGATTAAATCGTGGGCAAATTAAGACAGCGTTACCGTACATGGCATCTTTACTTTATCGCAATATCCCTTTGACTCTGCCTTATGCAGAGATATGCATTTGGTCATGTCAATGTTTTATCGTTTAGACTACTTACTAAAAGATCTCAAAACATTATAATAACTGACAGATAATTATAACATGTTCTTCATTTTCATTAACCGAGCGGGGAGTAGCTCAGCGGTAGAATCTCCGCTTGCGGCTGGATGGGTCGAAGGATCGATCCTCCTCAGGTGACCCGTTGGGTTATTTACCGTTCCAATCAGTGATACACGACTGGTCTACCAAAAGCCGTTGTGTGTTCTATCCTGTCTGTGGGAAAGTGCACATAAAAGATTCCTTACTGTTATTCGAAGAAGAGTAGCCTATATGGCGGCTGGTTTCCTCTGTGACCAAGTGTCGATACAACCTCTGATTAATAATCAATGTATTAAAGAAATACACTTTTTCTTTTATCTTTATCATTTTCAATACTTTAAAGGGGGATGCTCATAATTGCACAAATGGTGTCTCCCGCCAAAAATATTTATTAATTTAGTGTTGGAATATATAATGTGTACCTTAAGCTATTTGCACACAACATATTGGACTAAAATAAAATGTTCAGTTAGTATAGTACAAATTAAGAGAAATCCTTGCGTGACAACATCATTCTAATGGCAGCTAATATTGAACGCATTTCCATATCGAGACTTGTTTTACTGATTTATGTTTAACCGTTTCTGGAAAAGCTTTGGTCTCATACGGGTCCTTTTGAAATCACAGTGTATTTTATTTTTCGATATAACTATAACCAAATTTTTTAAAATTTAATTTGGAGTTATTAGCCTAATCACAAACAAAAACAGCAAACTCAGATGATGTGAACTATTATCATCCCCATTTAATTGCAGTTAACACAGAGCAATTTTCAATTATTTATTGTGATGTTTTCCTATCTTCCAGTCTCAACATATATATATATAGTTTATTGCGTAAAGTATATTACAACACTCATAGCAACACATAAAATATAACATAAATACAAATAAACATTACATAGAGTCAGTGACTTTGTAGGTAGACAGACTGAAAATATACATAGAGGTGTACAATAGTGAAGAATAGTGAAGAACAGATAATTACTGATACAACTATAACGGTGACTGGCGTTTTTGCATAGAATGATATACAAATTCAATAAAACTTTACAACACTCAGAGGTGAAACGTCGCTCCGGAACTTGCAGGTGCACTTCTATAAAGCAGTGGTGCAAAAAAAAGCCTGTGATGTGGCTATTTTTAAACATTTGATGGGCAGCTATAACATAATTATTTACGTCTGCCCTGCACACGCCGACCAGCTGTCTAGACTGTCCCCCCAGGATAGACGTTGATGTTAATACGACAGCGAAACCCCGCTACGCAGCAGGGGATCTTTTATATACACTTTCCCACTAACAGGACAGTACATACCACGGCTTTTGTTACACCAGTTTAGGGTACTGGCCATTGAGCCTTGCGGAGCACTAACTCTGGGATGGTGCTGGTACTAGTATTAAAAATCCGAAATGCCACCAATGGGATTTGAAGTCAATGACTACGTAACTTATGCCCGATGCTTTCACCATTGCGCTACGGACGCCGTGTGTTCTCATCACTCTTCAAGGCACAATGCCTAATTTGATTATTTATCCGCGGTTATTGGATGTCAAACGCACGGTTATATTGACATTTGGTCACAGAAGAAACCCACTGCCGCCACGTAGGCTACTCTTCTTCGAATGACAGTAAGAAAATAATCTTTTATGTGCACTTTCCTACAGACAGGATAGCACACACCACGGCCTTTGATTGACCAGTCGTGTATCACTGGTTGGAACGGGAAATAATCAAACGGTTCCACTGAGGAGGATCGATCCGTTGACCTATCGAACCTCTGTAGTTGAACCTGTACTGGGTGAACACGGCCGTCAGTCTGGTTCTGTTTGGTGAAAGCGGTAAATGAAAAAATTACCAATTGTATCGTAACGGTTTACTGAACACTGGGTCTTTGGTCTGTAAGTTCAACATACTATTACAAGGGACTATCGTTCAGTGACACGAACTGCATTTTTGTGCTAATCCACTTGAGGTATTACACACCTATTTATTTTGCATACACAAAAGAAAAATCCTTGTTCCATGCATCATTTCTAAACAGAAATAATAAATTCACATCTTAAATTTGAAAAAATACCCATTTTCTACTAAACGGGATCAAAAACAGCAGAAACTCATTAATAAACAACTTGATCTGATATTCAAATCTAGAAGATTTAATTAAAACTGTTATGCAATAATTATGTGGGATGTTACTCATTTTAACATTGCACATTAACATAACAGTTACTGTCAAACCGTATCTCACTCCAACAAAATGGCACTTTTATTGAACTACCTTCATACAGGCATCTCTCTCTCTCTATATATGTTACAGTCAATGTGTAAAATTAGGCAATGTGTACATTTCCTGAAATTTTCAGGCAATGTACACATTGCCTGAAATTTAGAGGTAATTTTTAGACACAT
>JAULBR010110469.1:0-10332 GCA_032355825.1 Melanodrymia aurantiaca | reverse complement strand
ATACATATAGATAACAAAGTCAGCTATGTGGCAGCATCGAGCTTATTCTGACCATGTGTCCCATTGTGATGAACACCGTCGGTGCTCGAGAAACTGTTCGACCCATCGGGTAGTTCGACCCAAGCATCAGCAACACTTAGTATAAGAGTTTAATACGGGACTTCGATCTTGGTTCGAGCGTTGCCGTGTATTCGACCCGTTCCATGTTTTTCCGTGCGTCGTTAGACAACAATTTAACCAATCTACTGCTGAGAACATTGTAACGCGGCGAGAGTAGAAATAAATAACACAAACAAATGTACTGAGCAACAAATAATAAGTACAGAAAACTCTTCATAACGCCATCAAATCAAGAAACTGAGCTCATGTACATGTATAATGTTGATATGAGAAAGAACCATATTATTGAATTAATCTCCATCAGTTTTATCGCATTGGTCATAATATGGTATGACCAATCGTAAATCCACGATTAAACGCAAGCAGTTGGTGTATTTTGAAGATATTTCTGCACATATAGTGTTTTATTCATAATCATAGCACCTGATATGCACACAATAACGTATTAAAGCCACTGATTCAAGATTAAAACGGATGTAGTTGGGTGGGAAAACTATGATCGTCGTTCGCAAATAAATGCTGTCATCAAAGTTTAAACAGTAGTTTATACGTCTATACTGTGACACCTTTGTCAAAAATCATTTTTGACTTTCTCGTGCAGATATTATTTTATAAAGTTGATATGAAATGCGGGGGATGAATGGGACGGGTTGAGGTCGGGTTGTCACATCCGTTTTGTATTCGAATCATTGACTTTAAATATGTATCTGTTTTAAATAGATAAATAAATTTATGTTCTTGTTCACACATCTATAATAATAATGAGTAGGGATAATCGTAAAGATCCCTTTGTCGTAATAAATTAACGTTCGTCCGACGTATGACGCCATCACGTGACACGCTCAGTTCACAGAGAAGCGAGTTGACGCCATCACGTGACACGCTCAGTTCACAGAGAAGCGAGTTGAGGTTGCCTGGAAACGAGACACAAACAAACGATTGTACAGGAAACATTGGAACTATGTAGAAGTTCATATTAGGTCATCCAACCCCGTCGCAATTATGCGTTCAAGCACGCCCAACGTGTTACAAAACAACACGCGAGTTCTAAATAAAAACAAAGTTAACGACATCAACTTGCAAATGCGTTCTATTTTAACATCCATAAACGTAAATAAATAATTTAATAAAATGTTTTCTTTTGTCCATTCACAGTACAGATGGTCGTCTTCGGTTGTTATAGAACTAGACCGCACAGAGTTCACCAGATCAGAACAGACCACGTGGTGCAGTGTATTACAATAAGCGCACCGCAGTCGCTGCATTCCTGCTCACGGATTGGTTCGATTTGAACCTTGCACTTGGCCAGGCATGGATGTCTTGCAAATGTCTTTAGTGGATAAATGGGTATTATCACACTTCGGGATCATTTACTTTAAACATGTGATCAGCTTTCCGTCCGTTCGTCCGTATATTTCTTTTCTCTGCGAAATAAAACGTATTTCGTTTCAATCTTGTCTTGTGTCTTATTGTGGAATGTTTCGAAGCAGGTGAACGTTGGGAAAAGACGTAAAAACCGTTGCTCTGAAATTATATAAAATTGAAAGAATAAATAATACACTGTCCATGATCATCTGATCACTAAACAATTGTTTTTACTGTCTAAAACTATACATCAATGGTTCAATTCAATTCTTTATTTGCCTTGAGTTTTGCAACTCATCAGCATAATTATAAACATAGTACAAAACAAATATAATTATATATATACAATATGTACATGTGCACAAAAATGGTGGGTGTGGTTTTAATAAATACAATGAATACAATAAATACAGTAAATATCAGATAAATAAATAAAATTTTAAGTTAATAGCTGGTCCCTAATTTTGTTTGCCTGTACTAGATATTTTCCTAAGTTATTAACGACACAACTATGTTAGAACACAGCCAGTTGCTTATCTCTGCACAATACAGAGTCGAAGGATAAAATGGCAAAATCGAGATAGCAAGCCTTCCAATGCAGTGGCGATTTAAAGGTATGTTATAACAATTCAGTTTAAAGGCATCTTATTTGTATAGTCGTAACAGAACGAGTTTGTTAAATTTTGCATATATCCTAAAATGATATTGTTAGTTCTATATTTTTAACATCACACAGTTTGTAGATGTCATAATTTTGTTTGAATTTCTTATGTCTTATCGGTCGACCCGTTAAGAATGGCACATAAAGCCATATGGTATGTACTATGCACTGTCCTGTCTGTTAGAAAGTGCATACAAACGAGCTGTTACTTGGTAAAAGCGGCCAATTTTGAGGCAGGAAGCTTTATCTAAGCCCATGTGTCGAAATCAATGTGTGCCTGACTTACGAAAGCTTCCGATTCTTAATCAATGAGTTCCAAAGTGGTTGCGGTGGTGGGCGGAGAGTTTGGGTGGGGAGGGGGGTGAGTAGCAAGGGGCATCACTGTACGTACTCTGATCCCCAACCCAGAATTTTTCGGATTTTGAGTAAAATATGTTTTAGATGTTATAATTATGAAAACTGCACACACTTGTTCCCACAACACATCTCATTTTGCCATCTTCATACACCATTACACTGCCATCTTCATACACCATTACACTGCCATCTTCATACACCATTACACTGATATGCACTCGTTTCCGCCAATAAACCAACCTTACACATTCTATAGCGATAGAGATAAGAAAACTCCTAATGCCGTGCGCTCTTTAAATGCCTGTACTTATCATAAGACATCACCGCAGTGCGTAACATTCTCACAGCGTCCTTCCTTATCTCGCGTAGTAGTCTACTGGGAGAATGTGGGAGTGAGAAAACAAACATAGACCGAATGCCACGCACCGGTAGCGCGCCGCTTCCGGCACTTTCAGCCCAAACAGGAAACAGTTGACTGGTATGCGGGTGGTGTGTTCATTCGTCGTTACAGTAAATTACATGAAAACGGGTTTAGCGTACGTGTGTATGTGTGTGTGTGTGTGTGTGTGTGTGCGTGCGTGCGTGTGTGTGTTTGTGTGTGCGTGTTTGTGCTTGTTAAAGGCACAATACCTGGTTTTAAGACGAATTCTACCTTGCTTGCGCCGATAATGTTAATTGTTACATATTACTGGCTAACGACGTCTGTTTATTATTAAAACGAGCATTCTCTTACACCTTATTGCATTCAATGTACATGTATATGAAATGCGGGCGGGAGAGACCTTAATATAGGCATTGCCTGTTAGTCAATCCTCAATAAATAAATATTGTTTAAAAACAAAATGCGGGCGGAGTAACTTAATATGGTCTTTATACTTTTGTCTGGCACGTAACAAATCATTTTAGGCAAACGTATACATTAGACAAAAGTACAAATTAACCTGCTGTAACAATTCGGATGACAAGGAGCACAGGATATACACATATTGATATCGTAACCACTAAGATGTAAATTAATGTTAATTTTAATAATCATAGACCTATAAATAGTATTATGTCAAAAATAGCATTAGCATCGCAAGCACGGTGGCAGCATTCGAAGGACGTGTCGCTTTAAAACGCTATCGCTTGAGGTACAAAGGTTTACGGAATCGATCTCGCTTATCTCTGGATCTTCCTAGTTCAGTTATTTTAGTTTCTGGTTGAGACATTCGCTCCTTGGGAAACGTATGCCATCAATGGCGGGTATAAAAGGAATTTAAGTCTGAAACAATGTATAACGCACTCAATCCTACATACCTAAGATTCTTAGTCCAAACCAGGCTTGCGTAAATGATATCGTTTTATTGCGTTTTTTTCCTTATAATTATTATCTTTATGGTCTGTAGGTATTACCTCGTTTTGTAGATCACACTATTTGGTTTCATTCCGTAAACTTTCATTCTATTATTTAATCCAAATTACCGGACTTGCGTTCCATTTACATGACGTCCAGACATATAGGGGCGATTTCTCGTCACCCATTTAAACCTGGCCCCGTGCTTATAAACGTCTTAAAGTCTAGACTTTAGACTTTAACTTAAAATTCAGACTTTAATAAAGAAAATAGTTCTTATATAATATTTAAAATGAAGACTTCAGTCTTTAATCAAGTTCAAACTTTAAAGTCTAATGCAAGACTTGAAAATAGAAATCCCAATAAAATTCATCACTTCAAACTTTATGAAGTTAAGGATGCAAATTTAAATCTGGAGTTCAGACTTTATTAAAGTTTAGCCGGAATTTTGTTTATAGGCTTGGGGCCAGATCGTGCATGTATGCCATCTTATATTTTTGTATTTTTCACAAAAATGTATTTGTCTGAAAATTTAATTTGCAATGTCATTTCTGTCAATGAATGAAATGTTTGCATAATAATGGCAAAGAATGTTTACCTTCAAAAATGTCTAAATTGCAAACAAAATGGCTGTAAGCAGGCAATGAAAATTGAATAAATGGGTGTCTATCGATTTAGAAATGATTACGTTTCTGATGGATGTTCTTAATTGTATTTGATAATCCCTTTTTTAGTTACAAAGATTGCATCCATAGTTATGTCAAAAGCAATGTGTAAAATTCAGGTCTGTTTTAAAATTATATTATTAAGTATGCAGAATTCGTATTGGGATGTTCAATTTATACTTCGTGCCATTTGTCATTTGTGAACAGTTGACAGCTACACTGTATGCAGGAGCAGTTTGGAGTCTGGAATGGCTGCTTGCAACTGTTATTGTTTTTAATATAGTTTTTAAAATTTGCTAATTTCTTCAACCAAAAAAAAGTTTTAGTACCATGCACAAAATCATAGTCGCTCGTAAGCCAGAAATACATGTATGTGGTCAAAATATAGTTTTAGTGTCTTTAGTTACATGTAGTACATGTTGTTTTACCAGAAATAAGACTTGTGATGGAACAAGAATTATGCTGACACTTGACCGTTCATTAATGCTAGATTGCTGATATGTCAATATGATGTTACAATTTATACTGCTTTAAACAGCGCTGTCTGTGTATAACGATACGTTTGTAATCCAGTAATAGTGTCAGCAAGTGTAATTTAAGTGTCATACTTTCTATGAGCCACAGGCAATACAAAAACATCATCCATAGGTCATAAGATTAAGTACTTTACTAATTTTCCAGAACTATCTACTTGAAGAAAAACATCTTAGTTACTCTATTATATACATAATAAAGTGAACGCATGAAATCTCCATTCAATTGATTTTGTTAGCACATCATTTTTTTATTTGTCATTTAAGAACTGACAGATTATATTTATTTTTAAAACAAACATCTGTAAGCCACTGATAAGCGATATGTATAATGCAAATTCTTTTAATTGATAAACATTAATAATATTAAGAACATACCTTCAGGCCGAAGATATTAAACTCCAGTTACATCGCTTCATGAGTACGAGTACTGACCGTTACAGTGATTCATGAGCATGACACGGCTGAGTACTGCCAGTTAGGTGTTACAAGATCCATGCACGTGATGTACCTGTGCTTAGAAGTTTATAGGAGTCCTTTAATCCCGCTAACTATTCAATTCGTCCAACCCAGCCAGCAGCACACTGGACAAATTTCATGTATTTCCATTGATTGACTTGTTTGTGCTAATCCTATTGGTCTTGTAAGGACACTTTCCCTTCTCACGTGTGTCACAATGAACTCACCCACGCTGGTCAAGACAGGCTCATTCTATTTAGCTGTGCAGGGGATGGAATCCTTCTGAAATCATTTCCACGACAATCTCAGCATTGCACTTGGAGTAGTTTCTTGCTTTCCAATTCCTGTCTAAGTGTGTAACTAACTATAATATGTATGATGTACATGTAGGAGCCAAACAAAGTGTTAAACATTGCCATGACAATTTCAGCATTGTAATAATGTGTTGCTTTCCTGTCATGCCAAACAGAAGAATACATGTATGTTGTTCCAATAAGTAATTACATAAGCCTCAAAACTTAAATATATTTTTTTGGAAGCAAATTCTATATAAAAAAAATAAAAACGAAAATATATATGTTGTATACCGGTAATACACATGTATCTATTAGCAGGAAACATGCTACAATAGCATTAGCTGAGCATGCCTAGTGGCACCCACAGTGGAACCCACAGTGGCATCTGGCCATCGTAAAATTAGGAATGTCACGTTATTATTGTTTTGTCCATCATGCTCGCTGTTACTGACAATGTATCTATAGCTAAAATATTACACATTGTGAAGAAACAGAAACAGAAACATATCTCAATGCAAGGGTTCTTATATTTATATGTGGTCTGACATCTAACAATAAAACAATGTCATCAAATTAATATTTAATTGAACATACATGTACACACAAGGAAAGATGAAAACATTGGTTGTTAGATTCATTGGCATCTTTCCATATCATTGTGTTCACGTATGGAGTTGCTGTAAAAAGTAAAAAGTTTTCTCCATCAATATTAATATCACGTTCTTACAAAGTAAGGTGGTGGGGGAGAGGTGTGATGGTGTGACTTTTATTGTTTAACACATTTCTATTTATTGGTACTATATTTGTGTGAAGAATGAAATGATTCACATTCACGAGGTGACAGTGATCATCGTTATAACCATTGGTAACTGTTTGTGATAATTGTCATGTAAACCACATCAAGGCAATACTTGCGTGGAATTCTTATTTGATGGTACCAGCAACACAAGCGTGCCACTTTGAACAACAAATTGTTCATTTATAATTTTGTGAATATTAACTAGTACATAAGTACCATATATCATCCAGCATCACCACCTGCAAGTTGTCAACAATAAACCAGTTAATCACTTTATTGTGCACCGGTCTTTCAGATAAAGTTTGTTTGTTTAAAGACAACTCTGGAACACATTGATTATTTATCAGCGGTTATTGGATGTAACACTAGTTAAAGTCTGTTTGTCTCGTAAAATGGACCTTAGTGTTACCACGTAGCAAGAATAGCTTGTACATGTAAGTATAAACAGGTGAATACACTCAGACATGTAAGATAATAATGTAGTCTGTCATCACTTACAAGTATACTGGAGTCATAATCAATTCTGCCAAGAATAGCCTGTTGACATTACTCATTAGAGGTTACAAATCACCTTCCATATACACTTGCAAGTGAACTACGCACAATATTAATATAACCTGTGTTACCACCTAGCAACATGTTCCTTCACAGTAAATACTGTGCCATGAATAAAAAGTAAGGTTTGTTTTATCTAAGGACGTCACTAGAAACACATCGATTATAAATCAGCAGTTATTGGACATCAGACGCATGGTTATATTGACACATGGTCTCAGGGCAAACCGCTGTCGCCGCTTCATGGCCTACTCTTACCGAAAAACAGCAAGGGGTCTTTTATGTGCACTATCCCATGCAGACAGGATAACACACACCATGGAATTTGATAAACCAGTCGTGTACCACTGGCTTTGCCCTGAATATAATCAGGAATAGCATGTTGCTCCATAGAAATGACCATACCAGGTATACAGAATTGGTATGGTAATACTTCATAGGATTTCGGTGTGCAGTGTACCAAAAGTAGTTCATGGTGACCTACTTTTCTCAAAACACTTAGCATGACATAAAAACCATTTTTGGTGTATACTTTTCGTACTATTTGATACATCTTCAAAGTTTTTAATGCATCATGGGATGTCAGTGTGCATATAGTAACATACTTTTCACAAAACACTTCACCATATTTTGTATTGTTCTAAATTCATTGATGTATCATGCATCCTTGCAGTGCTCTTGATGTTTTTGGTAGATGATTCAATTGCACTTCCAATTATTACCCCCTTTTTTGCCAAATATGGTTCAAATTATTGTGATTATCACTAGTTATTAAAGTTGTGCCTGACTGACAACCCACTCCACCATCCTTAGTAAGCTTAGTGCAATAGCGAAAATGTTGAAAAGTTTACATTAAATAATTATTATCATTCATAACTTGTTAATGGAGTCAATATATGTCAAATATCACTTTTTGTTGTATCTTTGAAATCGTTTGTACTGGTATAAATAATGTGTTATTATTCTTATGTGGAGATATTTGAAAACGAACTTTGCATTTATAAATGAATGTTTTATTACTACTTTTTGGCAATAATCTTAATGTTGATTAGATGATCGCTGATGGAATGAAAGATGTGTGTGGGGCACCACTATGGTATAAGTGCACTAAGTGATTGGCGGGGTGATTGTGTGGGGGTGATTGGCCCTATCCACACTCCCTGGATGATGCCGTTTTTTCTATTCATTTGTTGAGGTCACACAAGTTGTTTTGTCCACCAATCGACCATCATTGATCTGTTGATTACTTTTTTACAGTCTGGCTCCAGGCTGCAGTTACTGATTGAATAAGGTGGTGAAGACCAATTTCTCTAGTTTGCATATGGACAGCTTTTCTTACAATGATCCATTTTCTTTGTTGCCTTGTGTGCCAAATGGAAATCAGTGTCTTTATGACGATCGATGAAAGGCATATGAACGTGATACTGTCAATATATATATGCATTATGTTAGGCTTTTCATGTGGTTTGGTGATAAAAAAGAACATAAAATTTTTATTATTTAACGGCACCACTTGAGAGCATTAATTAATTAATCATCAGATATTGGATGTCAAACATGATTCCAAGACAAGATCACACAAGAAGCCCTCAGCCGTCATGAACACATGCAGCAAGGAAAAATTGATAGAACGATCGTTTCATTCATACGTCGTTCGCGCAATAAGTGTTATTCGTAACCCATTCTTTGTTCAATTTTATGGGGTGGGGTGTGGTGGGGGGCTTAGTTCTTTGTTTGTAAACACTCCATATTATGGCCAAAAAAATTTGTTTTTAAATTAAAATAATAACAGGAAAACATGCTTTATAAAAAGGCAAATTCATTTAAGTACATTATTCAATATTCACACATTACTACAACATGATAATTATTTCCAGCTACTGAAAATATTGTCACTGTACATACATTGTAATGGGTTATTTCACAGTAACCAGTTATTCTCACAGGCTCTTTCCCACAGACAGGATAGCACACACCACAGCCTTTGATGTACCAGTCGTGGACTAACACTAACAGAGCTACTGAAGAGGATCAATTATTTGACTTTTCAGTGATCTGTTTAAATCTGTCGTCCACACAGCAATATATTAATTAGGTTTTGTGGAGGAAGTATCTTTCATCTGCCAATCTTTGTTTTTTTAGATGACTACCAATTGAGGCATTAAATAGTTTGTTAATTAATTCGTTTAATTTCGTGTAAACTTGTTAAGAGTATGAAACTTGGATATTAGTTCCATTGATTAACTTTTTTTCCACGTTTCGGCTTGCCAATATATCGATTTACTGTTGTGAGTTAGTTTTTGTTTTCCCACTGTAACTATTTAAATAATATAATCGTCCTTGATTTACCACCATAAAATTCTTCTCTTGATTAGAAAGTTTTTGAAGTGTCTGGGTGAGAATCAGTCAAAGGGTATTAGTGCTAAATGTACCAGCTCTTTTACGCATCTAAACAAGTCGGTGCCTTCAAGCAATTAACAAACCATTTCATGCTGATATCAGCCTGTGAGAATTGAACATTCGGTTAAACCATTTCATTTTGCATAACCCATTATATGTTGTATAATGTGACAATATTTGCAGTGGCTGGATATAAAAAATATGTGAATGTTTTTTTTAGAAAAAAATTTTCTTCTCAGTTCCTTAGTTATAAACATTCCATGTTTAACTTGTAAATCTGCTTCATTTAAAGACGATCGCTCACTATTTCTCATGACGTAAGCAATGGAGCCAGCCACAAGACAATTAATTTGTGTATAATCATTATATAACAAGCGAAAATACTGTCCTTGTTCATCTACATAATTGCATACATTTATTATACGATTACAAACAACAACAGAAATGTCAAAATGTCATTATATTGCATAAAATTGTTCCGTTTACAATATACGCATCCATCGCTATAACACTGTTTAAGGTCATGCTGTTATCTGCAGTGCAGCCCAATGTTATTTCCACTCGGATCTAGCTGAATGTGTCCAGACACTGCAAATATTGTCACTGCACATAATTAATTATTATAGCAACATATTTTATAATTGGTTACGTGAACAAATTTGGCGTAACCCATAAATGGTTTATGCACATTTTCAATTCTGGCAGACCAGTTAAAGGAAGAATAACACGTAAAATAAGGTCAATGCATTGAAAAGTTACATATCCAAAGTATAAGTACCCATATAC
>JAULBR010110458.1:0-10332 GCA_032355825.1 Melanodrymia aurantiaca | reverse complement strand
GGGACCAACAAATTCAGTCGGTTTTGACAGGATTCCGGTTAGTTCAGGGTCCGGTTTTGACAGGTTTCACTGTATATGATTTGCAAAAACAGCTTTAGACAGTATGTCTTCATGAAGTCATGGATTCTTGAAGTCTATGATTTGCAAAGACAGCTTTAGACTGTTTGTCTTCTAGATATCATAAAAATACTTCTTCAGCTGTAAACATGTTAAAACAAAAATCTTAATTTTGATGTCGTTAATACATGTAGAATAAAATTTGTATAGATGTAAAACATATTTGTGACATCGCTGCTTTAGCATTGTAAAGAAATTGAATAATTAAGGATATAAATGCAATCAATTTGGAGTATGTGATATATTTAGTCTACACAGTTGACTTGTATGTGTGTTTCTAGAGTGTCAGTTTGTACAAATGTTGAGAAGGGACGGTTTGAGAGTATATTTATTTCTGTTTATTTTCACAGATAAAGAAGTCTTCAACAACAGAAGATTCATCAGCGTCATCATCTGTCACTGTTAATTAGATGTATTATTTTATACAACTCCACCTTGCTCACACATATATTTTTATTAGGTCCCTATGTGAAAATATAGGATCACATTATAATCATTATGGTCCTTGAAGCCGGTTTATTGGTTAGTTTTACATTTGTGCATAATTATATTGAGATACGATCGACATTGGACGACATCTGCAGACCACTATTATATATGCAGTTTTAGTTGTCGGGCAACTAATATGTTAAATTTTGAGCCACTTTACTGTACATTATTTGATTATTTGCACTGTCCAGGACTGTCATAGTGGCTGCTTGTTAAAATTATGGACTGGACTTCTACTAAATTGGATTCCTATTAAGGGAATGTGCTGCTTGATCAACAGATAGATAGAAATATATATATACTACTGAACCAAATTGGGACAACTTAATCAATTTGTTTTACACAAATTCTCACTTTACGGTAGTCCTAGTGCACTGTATTCTTGTTCTTTTTGTTTTTAATTTGATTAGTCATATAGCCATAAAACTGTCAATATTGGTGTCTTCATACATATGCTTGAATCAGAATATAACTTTATTGTACTTATATTGAAAAGTCCAGTATGTACTCAATAATGTTTTTGACTTTACAATGAGACCAACAATCTAACACTTTGATTGCCAGAGAAATTTTTTACTATCTCATATTTCATGGTGAAAGTCTAATTCTTTAAAGATATACTCCTGACTTGGAGTCTTGATAAAACATGGTCGAGGTACCGATAATAAATCCAAATTCAAATAATTAACCTTACGACATTATCAATTGGCAATTCAAGAGAAGTAGCTGTTCCTGTCAACGCAAGCTTTAATATTCCTTATAAAATATCCTTACCAAATTTGTGACCAGCTTTCTGGTATATAATTACTAATGTTTTAAACCTAGTCGATAGAATGAAAAACGTAATTGAAAATGTTTCAG
Organism: Melanodrymia aurantiaca; assembly: GCA_032355825.1. Classification (NCBI taxonomy): domain Eukaryota; kingdom Metazoa; phylum Mollusca; class Gastropoda; order Neomphalida; family Peltospiridae; genus Melanodrymia; species Melanodrymia aurantiaca. The sequence continues at coordinate 8,865 of JAULBR010110458.1, read as the reverse complement.
AAAATGTTTTGATTAAAGTATTTTTTGTTATGTATTGTATATTAGTGGTCAGAAATGGGTAGAGGATTTATAAAAACACTGATGTCGAATAGTTTAAAAACATTTGAAATACTCTTTTTGGCCTAAGTGTAAATTGGATTCTTTCCTATTGTATACATGTTTAGTAATCCATATTAGAAAACTGTTGTAGATTTGGATGTAAAAGAATTGTTTATGACTAATCAGATTAACATGTTTTGTTACTTTATTGTTGTGAGATATAGAGCATTTTATCCCATAGTGTGCATACTGGGGCAGTATATTAATTAGCTAGGGCAGTTATATGCATACTCATAATACTATTGTATGCATGTACACATTTATTCCATTGTATCAACCATTCTAGTGCGTATACACAGTTGAATAAACCTACAATGGACTTTGTGGGTTTAGATGAGTTTTTACATTGATATAAGCCAATCTGGGGCCCAAAAATTAAATCAGGTTTGAACAGTGCATTATCTTTGTTCGTTTGTGTTTTCATATGCATAATTTGTGATGTCAAAATGTAATCAATTCTATTATGATTTATTACTCAATTATAAATTAGATAAGTGCCTTCAAGTTAGTAACCATGAATTAATGGGTACATTATAGTGGCTAACCGGTGAACAGACCAGTGTGTGTTCTGTTTCGAATGGCTAACCAGCGCGAAATTTGCGAATGTCTATTGCAAAATATTTTAAGATGCGTGTGGCGATCAAGATTGACTGGCTAAAATGTCGCAATGTGGCAAAAAATAATGATTGCGTCAGAGAGGAGAATCCGTTGAATTGTGTGAGATATATTAAAAAGTTGGATTTATTGCTATTTCTATACTTTTGATTCATTTATAAAGTAAATACCCTGGATTTGTAAATGGTTGTTGCCGCCATTTGCAAAACATACCAATTCACTCTATTTGCTTACAAAACCATCCTGCGCCAGTCACGTGATAATCTCAGCTGGCTGAAAAATCCGGTTATTTCCAATATAGTGTACTCTTTATTATTATGTGGTGTCATTCATCAATCGATTATCGCAAATTTTACAGCACATTGTATCAGAATTAATTTATGTGTTTGCTACATGTATTTTGGATATTCTCTTTGATTTAGGCCTGCCATGTATGTCCACATTTTTATTGTTATCTATCTCTTATTCTCATTTCTAGCCCCGGTGAGTGGGATCTAGTTCAGCGCTAGGCTTGTCACATGAGGTCGGAGGATTGAGCCTCCGCAGTAGACATGTGGAGATGTTTGCCTTTTCAGCCAGTAATCCACAACGGGTAGATCAAAGGCTCTGGTATGTGCTGTCCTCTTTGTGGGAAAGCACATAAAAAAAAAACATTGCTGCTGATTGGAAAGTGTAGCCTATGACATGGAAGCATGTTTTTTCTGAGATCATGTTAAAATAACCATGTCTTCATCTTGACATCCAATAGCCAATGATTACTAATATCAATGTGTTCTAATAGTGTCTTTAAACAAACCAACTTTATCTTTTACATTAACAGTGGTTTTAGTTCAATCTTTGATTGTTTTTACGATTTGTGATGACTGATGACCATGCATTTCAATGAGAGAGTGCTAGATAGTTAAGATCATTCATTGTGGTGAGTGAGTTAGAGCTATGATTAATCATTGAATGGTAGAGAATGGTCAGAATCGGGTTTCCTTGCACACCTGAGTGTGAGATTGTTATATGTTATCTATTTGATAACAAAGGAAAGGCCTCAATATAGGCACTTGGTCACCTGTGGGCCAATCCCAAACCAAAGTTTAATTGGCAATAAATATTGTTTAAACCATTTGATAACAAATGGGAATTATTTATTAGGTCTTCCATGGTGTCACTACCTCATTAGTATTCTCGGATCGACTTTCACAGACCAGCAATTAGTTGTCCTGTGAAGATTTGGAGCATCCATGTCACATCGAAGGATTGATTCTCCACAGTAGACATGCTAAGTTTTTCTCTATTTCCACCAAGTGGTCTACAAATGATCCATTTTTGGTGCTGTACTTACTAACAAAAAATATACAGTGATTATAATAGTTTGATATGTTCTGCATTAAAAAATGGAATGTATTGATGAGAAATAAATTCCAGATAACGTGAAACCAGTTTGAGATAATAAATGTTTTGTATGCTATTTAGTATTTCTGTTATGCATTTTATTGCAATAGCAATATTTTAATGGCTTGGGGTTTGATATTTTTTTGCTGATATATTCAAATTGTTTACAACAAATGTTGCTATTTCTCACAGGAAGCACATTTAACGCCATAGAAAAGGATCCTGACAAATTATTAGGCCAGCAAAGAAAATGTTTTTTAGTATTTATGGGCCCATAATGGGACTAGTATACATGTGAATCAAAATAATAAGAAAAACTACCCGGTATATTTATATTCGTTATATAGATGACATTTTAACAAATGCACAATAATATTTGTGTCCTGTGATTTATGCATCATAACATCGATTCTTTTAATAAAACTTCTTTTGGCTTCCATTTTCATTTAACAACAACGAGGCTTGGAATTTGTAATAGCAGCTATTTGTAATAGCAGCTACCTGTAATAGCAGCTACATGTACTCCATGACAAAGATATTGCTCTTACTCATCACCTATTTTGAGTATAACCATTTTCTCAGGACATGTGTATATTTATTTCTCAATTATTTTCTATTTTAAAAAGAACTATTGGGTATCGATTATAATATGTATGAGCTTTCTGGTTTTTATACTTTGTGGCATTGCATTTATCACTCATTCTACATCACATATATGTAGGTTGAAATTATAATTATCACATAGGTTCAAATTATAAGTACATGTATGTACATAAACCGCGACAGGAGACACAGAACAGCACAAAACAGAACTTTGTTTACACTTAAGGCCACCACGCGGTTGGATAAGAGGAATATACACAGAACGTGGACACCGGTGACCACGCCCTTTCCCCTCATTCAAAGACAACCTTTCTCCATCTCCATCTATCTACCTCTGTGAGAGAAATCCTCAGTATAATTTCTGGGGTGACTTACAGCAAATTGTAATTAATTACCTCCATGTACATGTACTTTAGTGTTTATGAATACGGTCACCCACCTACTTGCACCGAAATAGCAATTATTTAGCAATGCACATGGATATTGTATATAATTACTATATACTAATACCACACACTATTTATCTTATTTCTTTATCTTGAGCCATCTCTTTTTGTGGCATCTATTTTATTTTATGTTAGATGAACACCTATTTTTTTTATTTATTCTAATCGTATTTGTGCATGAAACAGCTTGCTAATATCAATGAAATTTAGTCCTGTTTGTTTTGATTATGTACCACTTTATTGCATTATCAACAGGAACTGTGTATGCTTGCATGTACTAGTCATAGATATTATTAGTACGTTTTGTGTCATGTAGAGTATTATGTGTGTGTTTTAGATAAACCTTGTCTGCAGCTATTACGTGTGTTTGTTTTCTGCAAATTTGTTGATTTGATTTCTGTGTAGTTCCTCTATACACATCACAGCTATCCAGTACTTTGACTGATAAATAGAGTTTGTTGACTTGATGCCACTGTACATGTGCATTTAAAACTATGTGTAGCATATTTCTGGCTAATAGAGCAATTTTTTATTTATTAAAATTAACATTATTTTACTTACATTGCTTACAATATTAATATATGTATATCCAGTGTGTTTTTGTATCTTACTATGGTCCTTGGCCTTTTGCCTACAATAATTTAGTAAGATACAAATTATTTTAGAAAAAGTACAATTAAGGTACTACATGTATAACCATTTGGATGACAAGTAATACATGATAGGATATGCATATGCACTGTACATGTACACTATATATAGATATTGTAAGCAATAAGATGGTTCGTAGGAATACCTCAACAGTAGTTATGACGTGACGTATACAAATGGTAATAATTTCTCTTGATGAGATATACCCGCCTTGGATACAGTCTTGATATTAAAGGGGGATGGTCATAGTTCACAGAGGCTGATTTCGCTAGTTTTACGTAATTATGTTTGTGAACAACAACTCTAAATTAATTAGAAAAGAATTTCAACATTTTCTTTCACAGTTGTACCAAAAACAAAAATCCACTAAGAATGAAAAAGTCATGTGTGTGTTTTTATTAAAATTAGTCAACACATAAATCAAAGGATAGTTCTACACAACCTTCCAAGTATCAGGTTGAATATGGCAGACAATGGAAGTTGGAGGAAAACTATCAAATTGTGTTCATGAGTTCGAACTCCAAGAATGATAAAGTCGGCCATTGTCGACGTTATCGTTTCCCTTATTTTGTACTACTTCCATTATTTTATTGTAATATTGTGTGTGTTTCTAGCTTAAGGTATACACCATAATTATATTATGACATTAAAATCATTAACATTTTTGGCGGGAGACACCATTTTAGCAACTAACCTTGAAGCTTTATGGCGGACTGTGCCCAGGGCAGGGTGCTTGAACGCTTGGTTGATCAAGCATCTTTTTTTTTCACTTCACTTGATGAGACTGATTCCGAAACTTCACATTAGATTGGATTTTACCAGTGAGCTGGCTGAACATTTTAGTTGTCAATTGAAACTGTTTAGGTATACAGCGTTCTGATCTCGGTGAAGTTTGACTGCATAACTGGCATAAAGTTTATGATTTGTACTATTAGGATAATGATATAAATTATAAACATTGGTTGATATATTAGTATACAAAGACATTTCAAGATCGAAAACTGCTTAGTAATGATGATGAAAATTAAATAAGATATGTGTGCTTACTTCAAACTACAAACTCGCCGGATCGGATATCTGACCTTCCTGTTAAAACATTCTTCCCCGTCACGATTAATTTGCATGTCAATAACGAGTAAATCTTTAATTCATTTGTGACATTATATAGCAGGCTGAACAACCGTGTACGATTTTTTTCCTAGAATTTCACACTATTTTTACACAAATATTGCAATAAATGTGCTACATTCGTGTGACCATCATAATTGTCTCTTCTGTGTAATTTCACATTTATCCGAAATAGGTATGCACAACATTATCACATGCTGGTCATACGATGATGTCTGGCTCTATATATTTATATTACGTTGGCTTGTGTGTTAAAATTATAGAAACTAAGTTTAATATACATGTATATAACAAAACTAATTAAATAATGTCAAATATTTATTCATATTTTGGCTGTTTATAAACGTACACATAAATAAAATAAATGCATATAATTTATAATACAATGTATAAAATGTAAAAAAACCCACAATGAAACACCCAATTTTAACCGTATAAGGACTAGTACATTATAAGTACAAAACTGGCACATGTTCTCAATAATAATTATATTGCTATTATTAGAGATGGATAATATTCATGTTCACTGATTGTACCTGGTTGATTACAGGTGTGCACTAAAAACAGTCGCTGTCAAATCATGTCTGAACAAGACGAGACCCAAAGGATGTGTGGGCACATGTTCCTGCTACTTGATAATGATGTCAGTGTGTCAGCGTGTGACCTCCAATGTAAATGGGTGCTTAATGTCTTTCACTTTGTAACTCCGACATGAACTGCTCACAGGTTTCATAGTGTAGATTACGGTATAAACTTGGAACTATCGTCTGGACGGAATGTCTATCTATTGCACAATGCTGTGTAAAAACACAAGTTGTCTATTGTAGTATCTGTCTGTTCAATGACTTGTCGATCGGAAGACCACAAAACAAAACAAAAAAGTTTTTTGAGCGGACTTTTTTAAACCATCAAAATCCTTTCGTTCGAAGATGCTTACTCAATTCCGTGACTTCATAGAGACACGAGCCGGGTGCTTCAAGATCTTTGAGTCCAACAACGAGACAATGTCCAATCTTGACGGCAACCAGAATTTTATCGTCTGCTTTTCCGACAAGCGTCTCCACGAGGTTATCTGGACGGAAGCACGTGTAGACCGTGTTGCAGAACTTCAGCTTCGTCATGGCGGAGTAGTGACTGGAGATAACTCCTACCAAACCGAGAATTTCAGCGCTATTGGCGGCCCAGTTTACAGTGCACGCAAGTGTTTCGAGATATGCACTTTCCAAGTCGATTATTCCAACTGTGTCCACTTTTCCTCTTCTCATAAAAGTAACCAACATGTTCCTCCAGTTAATCATCATGCAGGTGTCGTCTAGTTTTACTGGGTGATTCTAATTATCAGTTCAGGCAATAACCCAACAAAGTTCTGATTAAAAAAAAGAGCGAATGTATAATATAAATTGAATTCAAACTTTCAGTATTTAGCTTTACAGTAAGCTGACTATAGTATTGTTCTGGTTTCGCTTCTCAAAGTTAAACAATAAACACAGTACATGTACATCTTTTATATATACACCTTCATTTATTCGTTCTTGGTCACGTGGCTTTATGTCACTTCTATTCTTGACAAAACCCAGCACGTGGCCGCGCATAGATACAATTCACAATGACTATAAGTGATTGATGTATACCGGACAACCCGCTACCTAAAAGTCAAAGTTCAACACACCACAGGTTTGCGTAACACCTTTAGGCATGTTTAAACACTGGTGACACAGGTATGCTGATGGACTTCAAAACAACACGATGTCCTTATTGACAAATTATGGCATCCGCCTCTGAGCTCTCATTTACTATTGAATGATTATTATAAACACCAGGACGTATTAAGATTGATAAGCTAATAGTAGTATACAATAACATAGTGTACGTGCATATTTTATCGGTCAACGTATTTCACAGTATGTGATATAACCCATTAATGTACTGTTCATGTATTAATGAATAAAGTATTGTATTGCAATGGCTTACATTCATGGATAGAGACAATTATAAATTGATTGGTTTATAAGTAGTAAAAACAAATCCGCCTTCTCACTCCGATTTCACACCAACCAGATTACCCACAGACTGAAGTTAATAATTATCTACTATTAAAATGCAGACTTGCTATAAAACAAGTTTCACGAAAACGGACATTTATATTATAGGGCAAAACATAAAATGATGGCCGTGGACGAGCGAAATTAATGTTAACAATGAATCAATGGCTTGCTTATTTGCCATCGAAAACATAATCACATGGATTCATTCCTAAACTTTACTGCACAGTCATTATTAGCCTTTCTTCAAAGTAAAAAAGGAATATACATGTAATACATAAAACATTTTTTTATGACCCGTCAACGTAGTTGCTGTAATAGATGTGTGTATGTCGAGTGAGGCCTATAATGAATACGTTCTGTCTGATAACTTGACTGGATGGATAAACCATGGCACGCCATTGCATCACCATGCGCACATCCAACGTGTCGGAATAAATCACTAATCATTATAAAATAAATTGATAATAATTATAATATGAGTGGTAAATAGCTTGTGATTTGTTTTAAATTAGCAAAATACCATACATTGATGATTACGGAGAAATTGAGAACATACAAATCTTATCGTGAAGTCGCGGTCAAGTTATATTTATACAACGCACCCTGGTTATTTCATGATAAACAGGAATACCGTACCATGGTTCATTAAAGTATTATATGTATCGTTCCGGATATATATCGAGACGTCAATATTGACAAATATATTTAACTTGAATATAATTATCTCAAATTTATTCCACGCGACACGCTCTTGGGCCCTCAAGTACAAGCATACGCAGCTAAATAGAAAACATCCGTAAGCATTTGGAAAATATTGTCATCCAATGAAATGTTGACGAAAGGAAGGACGGACGGACGGACGGACGGACGGACGGACGGACGGATGGACGGACAATGATATCTTTAGAGATTTTTCGTCTTTCGATGTGGGGTCTTAATTTAAGTAACTTGTAGGCATGAGTATGCACATATTGATAAAGAAATGTGGCTACACCTAATTTACATAGAACAACTTCAATGAAAAATTACTTATTAAAGAAGGCCTATCCGGTATATCATTCATAATTTTATACCGGAATCTTTTTCTTACGTAATCGTTTCATGTCTTCATTCTTTATTAATAGCGTTTATGATTATGTCCTTGTTCCTCACACTAAAGCCACAGTGACCTCGGAGCTGGTTTTTAAGTGCACTGGTGGAGGTGTTGTGCGGGGGTGGGGTGGCAATGATAGTGATCTAAGTACATGTATCTTTAAAATTAGGATGAGGGCTGAAGGTGGGGACTATGTAAAGAACAAGCTTGCTAGGATCTTTGAGGGAGTAAAATATTGTTACACGTGTTTAAGCAAAACGTTAACTTCGATCATAGCGATATGGCAGTTAGCTCTATATACTCGTATGCAGTGGCGGATCCATTTAGGGGGTTGGCAATGAAGCATCTAGTAAGAGAAATTCAAAACCAACGTAAAAATGAAAATTAATATATAATAAAATTATAACACGCAAAATTTAGGGGGACTCGGGCCCCCGCCCCCCCCCCCCTAGATCTGCCTCTGGTATGCATATCAAAACTCACACGTAGATCTAAGTGATCCAATCACATCCTCTAAAATACATGTATAGTTAGTTCCGTATTGATTATGTAATTTAAATATGTTTATCATTGTAAGAATGGTTTGGTTCCCTTTTATGAGTGGATCTGTTTGGCATTTTGAATTAAACTTATTTCCCCCTCCCATTAGTTGATTATATTAAAATAAATTCGATGTAAAATAATAAAGTTATGTTCTCAAATCGAGAATACTATTTCGTTTTCGAGTGACAGAACAGAACAGAACAGAACAGAACAGAACAGAACTTTATTACACTCAGGCCGCTATTCAGCGGCATATGAG
>JAULBR010110447.1:0-10333 GCA_032355825.1 Melanodrymia aurantiaca | reverse complement strand
GGTGTGTCTATCACCAAGAATAATGTATTCAAATATACTGGATGGTGTGTCTATCACCAAGAATAATGTATTCAAATATACTGGATGGTGTGTCTATCACCAAGAATAATGTATTCAAATATACTGGATGGTGTGTCTATCACCAAGAATAATGTATTCAAATATACTGGATGGTGTGTCTATCACCAAGAATAATGTATTCAAATATACTGGATGGTGTGTCTATCACCAAGAATAATGTATTCAAATGTACTGGATGGTGTATCTACAACCAAGAATAATGTATTCAAATGTACTGGATGGTGTATCTACCACCAAGAATAATGTATTCAAATGTACTGGATGGTGTGTCTATCACCAAGAATAATGTATTCAAATGTACTGGATGGTGTGTCTACCACCAAGAATAATGTATTAATGGTCCACATTGTAAACACAGGAAAACCTTTGTCTGCATAGTTACTATTTATCCTTGGAGAGGATGCCCAGTCTATAATTAGACTCTTGCACTAATTAGCCCTATGCCAGTGAGAAAAGGAACGCGTGCCAATCAAAGAGTGCTATCAATGCTAAAGACACGGGGACAAAGAGAGTGTTGGAACAAAGAGGACATTAACATTGATAGATGACGTGATTTATTTGCAAACATCCTAGCTTAATATCACTTATACCACACACTGACCAGTCGGCTGTGGTCAGCTTGGCTTGCCTGCCAGGCTCTAGGAGTTCTCAAGTTCCTGCTAAATGACAGCACTATTGGATAATTCATAATTGGCCGATTGCTGGGATCATCATACTGGACATGTTTAACATTCTTATGTCACTATTTAATGTTGCAGTGATGGAGTAATGAAGGACTTGGGGAGATGATCCATCATACGTGGATATGGGTAAAATGGCAGAAGTTTTATTGGGGGATTAATGTGGATTAGAGGAAAAGTAAAGTATTTTTCACTTTTATAATTTTGTATGGAAAGTCAGGTGTGGATTACAAAGTACACTTTCCACAAAAATGTTTAAAAGTGGCTAATTTTGTGCAAAATATTTTTAGCCAATTACTGAATCTTTAACCAAACTTTAAAACCGAGTTGGTTTTTTTCCCCCACCGATCATAACCTTTTTATCAAAACAAAAAGTACACTTTTTTTAATTTATTTCTATAATAGAATACTATTAAAAAAAGGAAAAAAAGAAGTTATTGGCCATTGGGCCTACCAATCTACTAACTCTTTTTTGTTGCCATAAAACCTTAAACAAACTTGCTTGGGTCATACTGGACATGTTTAACATTCTTATGTCACTATTTAATGTTGTAGTGATGGAGTAACGAAAGAGTTGGGAAGGTGATCCATCATATGTGGATATGAGTAAAATGGCAGAAGTTTTATTGGGGGATTAATGTGGATTAGAGGAAAAAGACAGTACAATTCACTCTCATATTCGTCATACATGTAATTGTGCTTAAAATGTCTGGCATGGATAATCATTTTAGAATGAGTGGTGTTGAAATGATCCAGGGCATAGTTTTTTTTATTGTGATGAGGGTGGGGTAGGGAGGGGACAGTGGGTGGTAATGCAAATTAGTGGAAAAGTAAAGTTCAATTCACTTTTATTATTTTGCATAAAAGGTCAGGCATAAATTACACAGCTCACTTAGCATCAGATTTACTTTTAGCCATTTTTTTCCCCAAAACATCTGGGAATTTTTCAGGAAAATGTTTAAAGGGGCTAATTTGTACACAATATTGTTAGCCAATTACATAATCTTTTATCCCAACCTTTAAAACAAACCATATTTTTCTTCGCCGACCTTAAGTTTTTTTCCAAAAAATTAAGTATTAATTTTTTTAAACATTTCCTCATGATAGAATAAATGGGGAAAAAAAGAACAAGCTACCAACCTACAGACCATTTTTTTTCACCATAAAATCTTAAACAAAACAAAATTTATGACAAGTTTTGAAGAGATAAGCAAGACTATACATTAATATACCTACTGGTCTCATTGATAATCCTTTAACAAACCCAATTAAATGGTTTTTTGTTATCTTTGTATGTTGGTGAACAGGACAATTTAACTGGTGACTAAACTCTTGTTCCATTATTATTAAACAAATATCAACACACACCGCTGACAGGATTTTAAACAATCTTTAAACTTGCTTATCTCAGTATCTGTGTCTACAGAACATAATAGCCAAAAACACAGAAATAAGTACAACAGATGTGTACAATTTCACTTTTATCTGCGTGCTGTAGACAAGTTGTTATCTGTTTATAAAGAAAGTAAAAGTGTAAGAGTGGGTGCTTGGAATAAAACCATATTTTATTCATGAGTCACTGAGAATGCTTTCTAAACCTTTCAGCGAAGATAAGAAAATGTAAACAGATCTGTCCCCAAGCCACTGTTTATATATTCATTTATACTCAGAAACTCTTCTTGTCAGGCAAGAGTGCTTGAGTGAGTTTTGAGAGGTTTAAGGATCGATCCTCCTCAGTGGATCCGTTGGGGTGGTTTTCCATTCCAACCAGTGATCTATGACATATAATAATTAAAGGCTGTGGTGTATGCTACCCTGTTTGTAGAAAAATGCACTTAAAAAATCTCTTTGCTTGTTTTTGATAAGAATAGCCTATGTGACAGCAGTGAGTTTCTTGTGAGACCATGTGTTGATAAACCCGCATGTTTAACATCCAATAGCTGCTGATTAGTAATCAATGTGCTCCAATGGCATCATTAAAGACCCTCGATCACCATATTTGGCACCAAACGTTTCAGCTCTGCTGCATTTCCAGGCAATAGCAGTGTCCTTAGAAGTGTTCTATCTAATTATGTGCATATTTTGGTGATCTGTTTGTATGACGTAGACAGGGCAATTTTACGTAATATAATGACACTTTGAAATTTCTGTCGATGTTTATAATCATACAATACATGTATGAAATTACGTAGATAAAATAAGGACAGTGTTCTCTCTTCGGTTTATATGCAAATGAATTTGTGTGTAACTCGCTCCACCCGTCTCCACATAATTGCACTTTTCGCGCCAAAATGGTGAGTTATTCTCTTTAAACTTTATCTTTCTTATCACGGGGAAACAGGGTGGTAGGAACTGGAGCACGAAATATTCTCTGAATATAACAAGCTAAAAATTAATAGTATACACAAAAGTCTGAAGATTTTAATCGACAAATCTGGAAGTGCTTTGCTGCTTAGATTTATGACCATGCTTGTAGGGGCAAGCCACTTTACAGGCGAGTGTCAAAAGATAAACACAGACTTGAATTATTAAATAATGATAATGTAAGTTATGTTTAAATCTCACAAAGCCCATTAGCATGATATACTGACTGTGTGCTTTTCACGCAGTGCGTATCTGGTGACTTGTATTTAAATGTGCTAGACTCGTTGGTCTGGTAAGTTTGACTGAGAAATCAGATAAAATCTGGCTTGTTGGATAAATTATACATATGGCACATACTTGTTTGAACGCTCTAATACCTACTCAGTCAATTGGTATCAAATAACAGAGCAGTGCATACCACTGTTTTTGATATACCTGTTTCCCGCTCATGGGTTAAAGCTGGCTTGTTGGATAAATTATATATCTGAACGCACTAATACCTACTCAGTCAATTGGTATCAAATAACAGAGCAGTGCATACCACTGTTTTTGATATAACTGTTTCCCGCTCATGGGTTAAAGCTGGCTTGTTGGATAAATTATATATCTGAACACACTAATACCTACTCAGTCAATTGGTATTAAATAACAGAGCAGGGCATACCACTGTTTTTGATAAACCTGTTTTCCGCTCATGGGTTAAAGTTGGCTTGATGGATAAATTATATATCTGGTACATACTTATATGAACACCCAAATACCTACTCAGTCAATTGATATCAAATATAAAAGCAGGGCATACCACTGCTTTTGATATACCCATTAAAGCAACAACAACAAAAAAACTCAACCACTAGTTAACGCATTCACTACACCATGCACAACAACAAAAACGCTTGGCATTCTACTTTTACGAGTATCATCTATTATTCTGTGTTCGTTAGATCATTTGTACCTATCCAAGATGAAAAATACATATACTTATAAGTATATGAAGCCTTGTCTGGAGAGAAAAATGAACAATCCTAACCCAGTCTGTCTGTCTCTTTTCTTGGCAGGAGACATATTTCTTATTTTCTGAGAAATGGATCTGCTTTGTACATGTAGAAGTTATTAATTATCTGTCTGTGTCTTGATGGTTGAAAAGCAGGTCGTAGCTCAGCGCAAGAGTGTCCACCTGAGACTCGATGGGTCGAATGATCTAACCTCCTATGGGGACCTGTTAGGTTATTTCCCATTCCAACCAATGATTCACGCCCGACCGGTCTATCGAAGGTCATGGTGTGTGCTATCCTGTATGTGGGAAAGTGCACACAAAATATCCCTTGCTGTTATTCAAAGAAGAGTAGCCTGTGTGGTGAAAGCAGATTTCCTCTGTGAATATGTGTCGATATAAGTGTGCGTTTGACATCCAATAACCACTGATTTATAATAAATGTGTTCCAATGGTGTCATTAAAAGAATATATATATACAGTCCAACCTGCTTGAGCGGCCACCTGTATTAAGCAGCCACCTGTCTTAAGGGGTCACTAGAATATACTCCCAAGTCATCAATTATAATGCATAAGAACCTGTATTAAGCAGCCACCAGTCTTAAGAGGCCACTTTTTGTTGCTCCTTTAGGTGGCTGCTTAAGACAGGTTTGACTGTATATATATATTTATATATATTATTGATGTTTGAAAATCTGGTGTGTTTGAGCTAAGATATGTAGAGGTGTTTGGCACATGATATATTACCATGGTAGTGGTTATACTGACGGGGATTAGTAGAGGAATGTCCCCACCCTGTGATGATGTGTACGTGTAGGTTGAACAGGGTATACCCCCATCATCATTACGAGTCTCCGGTTTCATCGCAATCAGTAACAGTCATCTAAAGTCATTCCACATTTATCACAAACACTTCCTTGGTAATTTTCTCTATACATGTATACGAAGTCTGCTCATGACTTGTGAATACCGACTTAATTGATGCCAATATTTACGCACGTTTGTGAAATTCCGTTCGGGTGACAAATAACAATTTGGGTAAACAATAAATTTATGAAATTTGAAATCACAATATCCTTTCTTGGACCCTGATTGTGTTGTCATGTTATTCTACTTGTGGTAGATCATAGCAACAATGAAGTTTCCTGTTTACAATGTTTTCTAGTACAGTCTAATTACTGTTATAATGTCTGACCATCACATACTTACATGTATACTGTATACAAATCAATATTATTACAATAAACATTAAATTTCACGGCATAAATCCAATATTAATCAATATTTGGCTATTTTATGACTATACTATTGCATATAATTATATCCATCCATCTGTGCACCTTTTAGTAGCTGAATTTTTTAAACAGCATGTCATGTTTTGAACTATATTTTTGTTACTCCTTTAAATTCATTATTTATAACCGTGATTTTGAAACTTTATTATTATTTGTGTATAATATTTTTATTGATGATAAAAATACCAAAACAATTTTGAGAAAAAGTTTTTGAACAAATTAATTTAACTCCTATTTGTAGTCTCTTTCTTAATTCTGCAGGAACTAAATCAATAAATAGAAAAAACATTTTAAAAACAATATATCATGTTCTAAATTTAAATATTTATTTGAAACATTTCTATATGGCGTACACTTTACAATCATCCAAGCATTTATCACTCTTCATTTTTCATCCAACAACATTTGACATATTTCATCACCGGGCCATCATTATTCATTTATCTTCCTTTCCCTAATAGGCAGCAAAACACTACGACTCTATAGACAGCCTAATATTGTCCTTAATTAGTTCTTTCCATCAAACCTATTTCACTTATCTCGCTTCACACTCGAGATGCCGAGGAAAATTGACTGTGCACATGATTTCAAGTTTGTAGGACGACTGTAGGAAAAATGCCAGTTTGAAAATGGCAACACTGGGTTCTAAGCGAAGAGGTTGATGCCTGACTCCATCAGAACGCCAATCAGATATGAATGAGCGAGTTATTACCTCGCAAAAGGGTACCATCACATGGCGCAGTTCTTCCGCACTGTTGTGGCTATTAGCGACATAAAAGGAAGAAAATTTACACAGCCCTTTCTGAGCGGTATTGATTAAACCTTTTCTGTTCCGCAGTAATTTGCAGCATTTACGAGTGCTCAGCTGTTTGCAGCTGAATGGTATCCATTTGTGCAACAAATTACGATATACTTTTGGCTTATTTTTGGCTCGGGCCACTTCACCGCCGTGATGAGAGAATCAAAGTCATGCGACAGGACAAGGAAATAAATCTCTGCCCAGTAGATGGGTAAAAGCAGAGGTAATCATAAATGATTGTCTTGGGCAATGGGATTGCCTGTGATTAACTTGCGCCCAGGCTGTGGAGTGGTTGGAAATTACCAAATTCTGCCGAGCACTTGTTCCGATAAAACATGGCTATTCCTCCAGTCAATGTGATGGATTGCGCCCAGATCCACACATCGATGAGTCACAAGCCTGGACGTCGCATTTTATCATAGAATTTTTCTTTTTTCTCTGTTGCTTCAGTCTATCGTAGGAAGCGTCCTGCCTTGTTAGCTGGTTAAAAAACATTTTGATTGGGTTGGGTTGGGTCATTTTTGGTGTGCTTCCATCAGAAAACTGTTTAAGCATACCTGTTATGGGTACAACCTCTGACATCTCCAGAGAATTCTGTCCATGACAGCAAAACACTTCTTTCTTTTTTTTTAGTAAATTGAACATACCTTTTTATATGTTGTTTTATTTTGGAGGTTATATAGTTTGGACCAAAATTGCTAATTTTTTGTTTCCTCTTCGTGAATATTTAACATCATGACTTGCACTGCCCATTTAATCCCGAAATCAATTAATCAGAGAGTGGATGCAGACACAAGTGAGAATAAACTCGTTTTTGCCGTCCTTCAAACTGTGGTTCTGAAAGGTCTGGCAATGAATGCATCATTTGCTTCTATTGCTTCAGGATCATTGGCTTGGGGATTAACACGTAGATCCATTTCTTCAAGTGTCAATGACAATTATTAAATAATTCTCCACAAATTTCATTAGGATAGCATTGCATTGCCCTCTATTGATCTTTTTTTCCCAGACAGAGGTAAAACCGTTGATCGGTTAACGAATGCAGTTAACAGTAATTTCCTTCAGTTTGGTTTACAGAAATGATTAGTTGTTTTTTTTTACTTCCAGTAATAACCACCAGTCAGACGTATATTAGGAATTTTGTTTCCAGGTTTTTTTCTAGATTTCAGGGTTGTTTTATGCACAGGCAATACGCATTGAGAAATATTGTCGATCTTCACATGCATCTCTTGAGCCCAGTAACAAATTAGATTGTTTTGATGTCTGTATGAATGACTGGATCAACAGATGGATGGATGAATAAGTTAATTAACAAAATGTACTTGACTGTTGATAAATCAATGGCCGTTCCAACCAGTCTATCAAAGGCTGTGGTGTGTGTTATCTTGTCTGTGAGAAAGGGCACATATTGTATATATTATAGAGGCCACCTTTATATAATAACCACCTGTCTATAAATGCCACTGCCGATTAGTCCCTTCGGTATACAAATGCATGTATTGTATATAGAGGCCACCTGCTTATAAAGGACCCTTTTTGTAAGTCCGATAGATGCCCTTACTTTTTAGCAAATTTGATTATAAATATCAAACTTTTCACCATTCGATCTCATAATTCACTTGAGCAGAAATAATTATTGTTCAAGCCAAATATTAGCATTCTTTTAGTTACCGGGTACAAACAATCATAGTTTTATGTTTGTAATAGAGAGAAAAAAGCCCGGTTATAAATGACTTACGTTGTGTGTGGGTCATGGTACGGGCAGCAGCCAGCAGTATTATCTGTAATATCTGTGTTTCATCGCAATCTCAGGGGACATTTGTTGGTTGAGCATGTTTACCGTATGACATGATTTATTTGCCTGTTTGACCAAATACTAGGTAATTTTGTCAATTGTTGATTTAATCCCTCCTACAATCTGATTCCCATGTGGGCAGACGTCGGATTCGTAACGTTTGAAATATCGTTCATTTTGCAGCATATTTATTAACTTCTGATTGTAAATCCTTTTTTTTTTTCCAACCGGTGTCCGTGACACAGTGGTTAACGCATCTGGCTTACTTAGGACTGGTAGGTACTGGGTTCAAATCCCATCCGTGGCATATAGGATTTTTAATCCCAATACTGGCTCCAATTCAGAGAGTGCTTTGCAAGGCTCAATGGGTAGGTGTACGTCCACTTACACCAATCAGTGTCTACAATTGGTTTAACAAAGGCTGTAGTATGTACTGTCCTGGGATCTTTTATGTGCACTTTCCCACAGACAGGATAGCACACACCATGACCTTTGATAAACCAGTAGTGGATCACTGGTTGGAAATGGAAATAACCCAACGGGCATGCTATAGGTAGCCAAATTAACCAATGGCTAATTTTTTTTAAAGTCTGGCTAAACAGATATTTAATTGGCTAACAATATTTTGTAGAAAATAGCCTCTGTTTAAACACTTTACAAAAAATACCACAATTTTTGGAAAATTGGCTAAAACAAAATCTTATCCAGATTGAGTTCTGATTAGTGTTGGGACTACATCAGATTTTTCAATTTTCCGCACAACTTTGGCTTCTAGCAAATTCACTTACCCGGTAATTTTTTTTATATTATTCTTGATTTCTTCAAACTATTACCAATCTGTAATATTTTATTGATTGCCTTTGTCCTTAAGTCTTTTTAATGTGGTTACAAGAACTTTTATCCACTTTTGAGAATAAAACAAGTGTTTTTATTTCTATTTGCTGTCAGACTATCAGCATGCGAGTTAGTCATCATTTAACTATTGCTATGGTAATTCGGTGGATCTAATGAGCTAACGATAAAGTTAAAAAGAAATGTATGCATATTGTATTGAGTTTTTAATCATTTTGTTCATTGCATAATGCCAAAAAAAACATGATTGATAGTGAACATTAGTTCCATTTATCAGCTTGGCACTAATACAGATGGTTACATTAACAGCAAGTGACACGTTTAAAAATTTAAATAAACGGGGGGGAAAAATATTGAAATTGGTAACAAAAGCTATTCTGCATATTCAATGTCTGAATGCTGTTATCTAAAGAATTAAAGAATTTTTTAAAAAGAAGTGAAATCAGATTATTTTTAATCTGTACTTTTGCATATTTCTGTCTCTTCCACCTTCAGAATCTTTTTTATTCCCTAACTTGGATAATAATCAGTGGCTATTGAATGTCAAAGACATATTATCAGGAAAAAACCCACTGCCACTACATTAGCTAGACTTAGTACTTACCACTTAGAAACAAGGTGTATTTTATGTGCCCTTTGATTCATCTTAGGTTTTATTGACTCAAGAAACTGATTATGATTGATACCTAAGGCTAATATTGCCATCAAGTATGGTCAATAATTGATAAATATTCAAATCACAATTCTTTTATTTTAAACAGTGGGACTAACCAAATAAAAAATTATGTTTGTGCTACATCACAGTACATGTATATCATAATCCTATAATTGACAATTAGCAACCAAAAAATGTCAATTGAATGTAAAGCTATCCTCTAAATTGCAGTTTAATATTATTGCTTGGTCACTCAATATAAGTGCCCCAGTGACCCAGAGAGTTATGCCAGCGGGAGCTCAGCTCCTGTTAGGGATACCCAACCGGGATTGATCAATGGACAAATTTGGACTCAGGGTGAGGTAACCCTAACAAAAACCTCGAGTGCTGAAGTCAGAAGTATTGGGCCGCATGGCGCACTCTAATAAACCACAATACCAAAGCATCAACAGCTATCACGGCCACTCATTGTAAACACTTCAACCATGTTGCTGAGCTGTTAAGCAAGAGGAACATATTATCCTTAATTTCTACATAATGGTCTCTCCCATTGTGCTGCATTGTTGGAGAAGGAAGCCGATTGATAATGGGTTATTTTTCTATCAGAGTGGTTTGGGGTGATATCCTCCCCGACTTGTATTGATTCTGACACTTGTAATCTCACGGCTTGCTAGCTCTGGCTTCTGCCCTTCATCAAACGCTGGCTGTCACTGGTGTGGCTGCTACGATACCCTATAGATGACATTGACAAACACGTCACTGGAAAATTGAAAAAAGATTTGAGTTTTATATTTCAGACATTACAATTGTCTTGGGGG
>JAULBR010110436.1:0-10334 GCA_032355825.1 Melanodrymia aurantiaca | reverse complement strand
ACATACATACATACATACATACATACATACATACATACATACATACATACATACATACATACATACATACATGTATACATACATACATACATACATACATACATACATACATACATACATACACACACACACAATGATACATATACATGTGTCTATAATTAGTAGTGCTCATCAGTATGTTGTTTGTTACATGAGTTGTTGTGTTGTGTGGACGTGTATACAAAGCGGTGCACTACTTGAGGTCATGTGAGGTTGTCTGCTGTATTAACTGGTCTTGTCTGTGGCACTTGTTCCGTGGCTGGTAGGTAAATGGGTTTGAGCGAGAAGCACATCTCTGCCAGACTGCCAAAATAGTCTGTCCCAATGGGACAACCATGGGCCAAAGATTGTGGCTTTGGCTTATGTTCAAATATCTACATTCATTTAGTTTTTTTCAAAGAGAGATATTATATCTAGGATGA
Source organism: Melanodrymia aurantiaca (assembly GCA_032355825.1). NCBI lineage: Eukaryota > Metazoa > Mollusca > Gastropoda > Neomphalida > Peltospiridae > Melanodrymia > Melanodrymia aurantiaca. Next base: position 9,873 of record JAULBR010110436.1, on the reverse strand, counting down.
TACCAGTTTCTCTGCTTGAATATTCCATGTGGCCAGAATATTTATCTGTCGGTGGGGGGTGGGGTTTATATTGACAGACATGAAGATATTATTAGTATGCAATAGAGTTGGTCGACAGATTGGTCCTCCTCAGTGTACCTGTTGGGTTATTTCCCAATCCAACCAGTTACCCATCACTGGTTCATCAAAGGCTGTGGTGTGAAAGTGTACATAAAAGAATCCTTGCAATTATTTTAAGATGAGTAACCGATGTGGCTATAGGGATTTAAAGATATTTCATGGTGCAGAAAACTAAAAATATTTGTGGGTGAGCTTTGATCATACATTGCCAAGCTACGTTGTACGAATAGATCACCAAAATATGCACCTAATTAGATATAATTGTTCTAACGACACTGCTATTGTCTGGATGTGCAGCAGAGTAGAAACATTTGGCAACAAACTGTGATTAAGGGTCTTTAAAATAGAGATTATTATTATAATTAACATATAGATACATTTATTAGACGTTGTGGTAACAGATACAATTATTAGAGGTTGTTGTATCTTATAGTACATGTACTTAGGACATTAATTATATTGAAAGTTAAGCTTTTGTTTTAACTTTTGACAGTTCTATAATTTGCTATAGTCTAGGAAAATGATACAGGAAATGGCTTAGATTCCAGTTCAGAATGTGTAAATCTACTCAGCTTTCCCCATCAAAGGCTTTGCATTTCAGGATTTGTTAGTGCCATTAATTTTATAGTGGCCATTATTTATAGCAGGTTTAACTATATAGAAGATAATCTATAATTAATGGACAGCACTAAGTAGATTGTTTTTTTCTTAATATGCATTTTGGTTTATATTTTCAGAGCCCTCCAAGTTTGTGTGCGAAACGTGTAAAACGATATTCAACTCGGCATGGGTGCTGCTGCAACACGCTCAACGGGAACATGGGATGAAGATCTACACGACCACTCCGCCAATCCTCAACATCTCTACTCCGTCGCCACGACCAAGTTTAACGAGTACCGAGCATCGAACACCACCATCAGCGGGGAGCGGCCACGAGTCTCCTTTCCCACACCCATCACCGTACCCGTCGTTTCGACTGCCGCTAGAGGGTCGGCCACTACATCACGGCTCCCCTCTACACGGCTCACCTCTCAGCCCTTTCAACCGTCCACCCGGGCTCGATCCTCTTGATATTATTAACGACCCGTTCCGCGGTCTCCGACCTAACTTGATATCCATGTCACATGGAATGCCCCCAGGACTGGAACACAGCCCGCACCACCATCACAACACACCCCCTAACTTCGGACACCCAGCATTTGACAGACCGCGGGTGCCCATGTCTGACATCGACTTTTATTCAAAACGTTTACAACAGTTAGCACACTCGACTGGACCACCTGTTTGTGTGGGGCTGGGACCGGGGCTGGGACCGGGACCGGGACCGGGACCAGGCTTGCCAAGACCCGAAACTACGTTCTCACCAACAGCGAACAACATTTTGACAAATATACACGAGCAAAAGCGGCAACAACAACAACAACAACAACAACAGCAACACCTACCACACCAGCAACGCGAGTCGTTGTCGAACGATTCACCCGATGCTCTGTCACGATCGCAATTGTCGCCCAATCATAACCGACCAAACAAATCGTGTGAATTCTGTGGTAAGTGTTTCCGATTCCAGAGTAACCTGATCGTGCACCGGCGCTCGCACACGGGAGAGAAGCCGTTCCGGTGCCCGGTGTGTCCGCACGCCTGTACACAGCAGAGTAAGCTGAAACGCCACATGAAGACTCACCGCAACATGTCGCCAGTCTCGGGCATCTTCCACACCTCGAACGCTTCCAACTCGGACGGAAGTATGCACTCGAGCAGCAGCACCCCCGACTCAAACATGAACGCAGTTGGCAAGCTAGATGAGAGTGGGTATGACATCGATGATGAAGAGGAGGAGGAAGAAGAAGAAGAGGAGGAGGAAGATATGGATGAAGACTTCGATGAAGAGGATGAAGATGAAATGGAAGCGATGAACAAAGACATACGGATGAGGCGTGAACATGATCTCAAAAACGAACATCTAGAGAATGACAATATAGACCGGCATAAATCAACAAGTAACGAACACCGCAATCACAATGCGACCGAATCACAGAACGGGGACATCGACCCGCACGACCCGCACGACCAGCAGAGGGAGCTACTGAACCACAGTCACTCTCCGTCAGCCTTTGGTTCCCCAAACTCACGGGAACGAGAACGAACTCCATCCTCCAGCTTGCTCAACGAAATGATGGAGAACTCGGGTCTCAAGAGTATCCAACCATTCAACGACGCTTTTCAGCAGGCCATTGCTGAGAACAGGAGTCAACATGGCAGTTCAAAAGACTCCGATGATGGAGAGAAGGAGAAACTAGAAAATGGTAACATTAGTCCTGACGTGAAGCGTGACCATTCTCCGTTGAGACACGCCCTGAACAATGAACCCCATGTATTCTTTAGAAACAACTTTTCTCAGTCGCCTTTTGACATCCATTCAAAGCAGAGCATCAAACGAGAACCTCTGCCGGATGCCAACATCCCAAACAACTACGAGGCAGCAATGCGGTACGCCTGGTTCCACCAATCCACACTCCGTGATATGCACCCACGATTCTTTCCTGGGTTTGGATTGCCTCGCGATATCCGAGACGCAAATCACAACGGTTTGAATCTGGCAGCCACAGAAAGTGCCTTGAAACCCGTCACAAGCTTGCCTCGACCAGGCCCCAGCACACCTGTGTCGTCACCCAACGGTGGCCCGTATGCAGCACGGCGAGACCGACGCTCCGACACGTGCGAGTACTGTGGCAAAGTGTTCAAGAACTGCAGCAACCTGACGGTGCACCGACGCTCCCACACCGGCGAGAAGCCCTACAAGTGTGATCTGTGCAGCTACGCGTGCGCGCAGTCCAGCAAACTGACGCGCCACATGAAGACGCACGGCCGCCTCGGGAAGGACGTGTACCGGTGCAAGTTCTGTCAGATGCCGTTCTCGGTGGCGAGCACGCTAGAGAAACACATGAGAAAGTGCGTCGACAACTGCCACGCCCGGCTCATGCACGAAACCGATGCAGACAGTAACGGAACGGCCGCATCAAATCTATGATTGCTCACATCGAGACTTAGTATATAATATCTTGTTATAAACTGTTATTTTTTATTTTTATTCGTTTTCTCGTTAGACATCATGTTAACTGCACTTGAGTTAGATAATTTAAGGTGTGAAATTGTACAATACTCAAACTTGTGATGTGTCTCTTGTTTGAACTTTGACCTGTTGCCATGGTTACGTGCTTGACATCCTTAACAGGCTATTGTGAACACAATGAATGTCTTATATTACATATATCGGTGTGTGGCTGAGTTTTGTGCATGCAATATTAAACTGTACGATTGCTGTTAACCCTCTCACTGCTATTAACAAGTCAACTTACATCATTCGAACTTAAACATAATGCATATGTTGTGATCAAAGTTGTTAATAACAAAACATAATAGATATGTTGTCATCAAAGTTCTTAATAAAACATAATAGATATATTGTCATCAAAGTTTTGAATAACAAAACAATTCCTTTTGTAAATAATGATGATATTTTGATGTTATGAATAGTCTTCATTGGAATCGGAATCGGAATAAACATTTACGTGCCTGTATCCAATTAAGGTTCAAGCACAATTCATTACAATGCTTGGATAATATTTATATACACACACACAGTTCCTATGGTTTGAGGTGAGCAATTGCTCTCGCTTCTCTGCACTCACTCTAATCAATATTCAAGTGAGTGAGAACTGCTCATTAAAAAAGTTTTACTTTGCCCCGCCCAAAATATTAAAAATAATTGCTATCCATTTGCAAAGCATAAACACTGATCAATGTAAATATTGAGTTACATTCTGTATCTTTTATTCACCATCCTAAAAAATACTTCTCACTTTGTTACAAGAATAATTCAGCTGTGAGAGGGTTAACGTCTATTGATTATCAAGTTAACCCCATCCCCCATAACACTAGTTGAAAGAACTACTGTATATTGTTGTTTCTACTTGTTATATGTAATTATATATATATACTAACAATGTTTGATAGACATTTTGATAATTTCTGACTGTTTTTACATATAAATGTATACCACAAATTGGAAACTACATGAAGCACCATAGAGGAAGTGACGTGCACGTGATATTCTATTTTGTACTTGTTTAACCTGAACATCATCGAATGTGAACTTGTGTGTGTTGTGTTGTATGTGTGGATGACGAGGTTGGTAGCGTGCACCATGTGTTGATGGACACGGTGCGCGCCGTAGACAACGTGAATTCTCTTTATCGTGCCATATTGCGTTGGTCATCTTCTTCATCCTCTCACCTTTCCTTATACATATATAATATACAAACTCAAACTGTATAATGGCTTCTGCAAGTACTATATATATAGATACGTACATACATGTATATAGCTTGTTTACATACTCAGCAACAAAATGGTCATATAGTCATTCCTTTAAAACTGAGCTATTGAAATGTCTAGAAAACAATTTAACACTTTCTAATTGTTTTGCAATAACATTTTTGTTATATTTAAAAATGTCACATGCATAACAAAAGATATTTGTTTGAGAAGCGAGTAACTTTGCAAACACTTTCAGTTCAAATAGGTGTTATTTTACAAAACTGCTTGACTTGAATTTAAATGATAAATTTGTAAAACCACTTTTAACATAAAATTTTGCTAATAATTTTCGTAATCTCAACTGCAAACAAAAAATTAATTTAATTATGAGTAAATGATAAAAGTTATTTTTGTTTATAAATGGAATGAAACATTGATAACCAGAATGTAATTCCGTTATTTAAATTGATAACAAAATAATGATTACAAAATGGCAAACTGCATATATGACCATTTTTGTGTGTATGTAAAATATCAATTTGTTGTGTAGTTTGCTAATTTTATATCGCTTCTTATTGCTAGTTAGAAGACTCAAATGCTGATTGGTTCTTAGCTTATCTCCAAGTCTGTCAACTGGTTACAAGTCGTACCTTTTGCTGCTTTAATAGTGATTAGTGGAATTCTTATACCAATCTTTATTGGTCAAAGCAAATGGCAGCAGCTTATTAAAAGAAAGCATTGTTTTTTCTTATTGGAGATACTCATAGGTTTATATGCAGTTATTTTTAGGCACGATTAATTAAAATATTGGGTTATTCAACTATATAACAGGTTATATATTCATGATTTTGAGAAAATTATCAACTAGAGATATGAAATTTTCGCATTGAAAAAAACCCAGTATTTTTAAATGGATATCATCTGTAGTAATTTTCATTGTAAAATTACAAACGTGAAAATTGCATGCATGCATATAATACCCATTTTACAGTATCCATGACTAAATTTACCTTTGAGATCATTTCAAAATACAATGTTTCAAATTTCAATAATAGTCTTTGATTATCTCATAAGATTATTGTAATGAATAGTCAAAAATATGTTAATGAAACGGTAAAAACATTTTGTTTTGAATTTAATCAAAATCTGATATGGTTGAACAAATTTCTTAATTGGTTAGGAAGCATTCAAATTGATTTAAGAAATGACTTAGCTTGGTAGATACATTCTTCCTCCCTGTTGAAGATAGCAAGCAGCAAGTGATATGACTTGTACCAGTTGAGGAATCAGTCGGTCATGGTTATGTTATTAGCTTTGTAGTTGGCTTCGACACAGTGTTGTCCATTGAAGTTGTACTGTCGACACTATACGTACAATTGGAAGTTTGTTTCCATGTTAATATGGCACATGCCACAAAGTTGTTTTGTTTTTAAATTTGTTAAAGAAAAAGCATAATATGTGTACTTTGGTACTTAATATGTTTCAACCTGTGAAAATATATATATTTGCTTAATGCATACTTTAATGTGGAGTTGAAAAGTAAGACAAAAGGCGTAAAAAGAATATTTGTATATTTTAATCCGACTACGTGTTGGTAAGAATTGACCCACGGAGAGTGGGTTGTTGTTATTTACATGTCGTGGGCTTCATCACCCATAGTTACAGTTACTGGTGCTTCTCGGAGTAACACTACATCAATTTACATTATCCTCTTCTATCTAGTACCATAGTGCCTAATTATCTATTCAATTCGTGTGCACATATAACACTATTAAACTAATCCTAAACAAAATCGCTTCTTGGAAGCAAGTGTTCATGTGTGTAGGTGTATGTGTGTGGTGTGTGCGTGTTTGTATGTGTGTGGTGTGTGCGTGTTTGTATGGCTGTTACAGTGTATGTATGTATGTATGTATGTATGTGTATGGCATGTTTACTAATATAGTGAAGACTCGTTTTAACACCTAAAGAGAGATGTTTGTGGTTTATGTTTGAACATTGTGCACAGTGACCTACTCGAATGATGACTATAAGTCTACATGTTGTTCTGTCGTACTGCAATTATTGTTCAGCTTGAGAGCTTGTCTTATTCGTATGTGTTGTTTTTAAAGCCCTCTGTGAAAACCTTCCATCAGTACAGTGCTATTTTTATTTTTGCTTTTAGTTTCATTAAGAATTTATTTGGTGCAGTAGGATTATTTTGTAACAATGGAGGCTGTTTAGTTAGTTGAAGCCGTGATATGCAGTTTTGTCGTCTCATGCATGAACGTTGTTTTAATGTGTTGGCTGTCTCATAAATAAACCTATTCCTGATAGCTGATCAACTGATAGGGCAGAAAGTAGGCGAGCTAATGATGCCTTGTGAAGCTTGTCAGCAAGACTTGCCACATTGATGCCTTGCAACTGGAGATGTTACTTCACCAAGCAGAGAACTACAGCTGTTACGTCAAGATGGCAATATTAGGATTACTTCTAGCAGAGATCAATATAATATGTTGAAGATGAAAAGCGTTTTGACATTATTGTGCTATTCTTCTTCATAGGATGAGAGAAATTACAAATTGCCTTCGCTGATGATAAATTCAAATATCAACATCCGCAAAGTTTATAATGTTAAAGAAAAATATCAGTTTTTGGTGAACTGATGTGCCTTGGTAAGGGAGAATGCTGGGTTTTGGCAATCAAGTTAACATGTTCATAATACTTGAGACAAATACATCCTTGTGCTTGAGACGTGGTCGGCAAGCAGACACTGTGTTCCATGTGTAAGTCTAACTGTATGACTAATCTTATTCAAACAATGCATTGTGTTCATCAGATAGTTATAATACGTGTACAAAGTAATGTTGTTTGTTGGTCAGTGACTGCACCGTACAACCATGCAATGAAGCCATTTTCAGACTGTCAACTGTTCGCAGTCATCAAGATACCTCGCCCGTCTGTAGGGGAGGCGAGGATGAACGAACTGTGTATGATACAGCAAGTGATTGCTTTATACAATCGTGTAGTAGAGAGATGACGCTGAACAAACTGTGTATGATACAGCAAGTGATTGCGTTATACAATCGTGTAGTAGAGAGATCAGGGAGATGTGTACTCTGTAAACCAACCAACCAACCTCTACACAAAAGTAAGACAAGAATATTTTGTTTGTGGTAATCAGAAGAACTCCAGAATCCAATCCTGCATGGAGACCAGGATAAATTTAATGGTAATCTGATAGACTTCTAAATACAATCCTGTAGGGAGGCCAGGATGAACTGCATGGTAATCTAATAGACTTCTAAATACAATCCTGTAGGGAGGCCAGGATGACCTGTGCATTGTAATCTGAGACTTCTAAATACAATCCTGTAGAGAGGCCAGGATGACGTGTGCATTGTAATCTGAGAGACTTCTAAATACAATCCTGTAGAGAGGCCAGGAAGAGTGATGCATGGTGAACAAAATAACCAATTATCCAATCCTGTGTGGAGACCAGGGTGAACTGTGAAAAAGTGATACTATCATATATGCAACCTATGCCAGTGTGACTGGACTTTGCAAATATGAACAAACGTCTGAGGTTGTGAAGTCTGACTGCACAATCTGTGACCAGGGCTGTTCTACCGGTGTGTGTGTTTTTCTTCTGCAACTAATAAAGGCAGCTAGCGTTGATGACAAGGCGATCACTACACACGTTGAGCTTATACGAGCTAACTCGCCAACTGAATGTTTAGTTGCATGATTTTTATTGTGTCGTTTGGTGCAGCGCAATTTTTGCATTAGGAAATAAAATTTAAGATTTGCTATTTTGTATACATGTGGCTTTTTGCATCCACTCACTGCACCCTGCAGTCTAAGCCAAGGGAGCCTAATGTTCAGTGCAATACTCTATTGCATAGTACGTTTTGTAATTGCTTAAAGCTTCGTTTTTTTTATATTGTAAGAAAGGAAGAAAACAAATCAAAATTTTAGAAATCTGTCGCCGCCGTTTGATTTTTCTTTTCTTGCATTTCCTTAAAGGAAAACGTCGTTCTGCTGTTGTTCACAATTACACGATAAATACAATCTTACAAGTAATCCATCTTACCCTGTCCCATTCGCTTCTCTGTCTGTACATGTTATAATGTATGCACGTCGATTTGATTGATTAGACCCTCTAGTGCGAATTGTTCCAAGCTGTTCAGATTAGAGAGTCGTCTTTATTGGACAGTTTACAGTTCTCTGTATTGGACAGTTTAGAGTTGTCTGTATTGGATATCATGGAGTTGTTCTATATTGGAAATCCTAGAGTTGTCTGTTTTTGACAGCCTAGAGTTATCTGTAAGGGAAACACTTTAGTTAGGTGTGACAAATACATTTTTTAAATTCAGCTCTATTCATTCTGTAGTTATTTGAATAAAAAAATCTTCAATGTTGGTAATAACTATCCTTAACAAACATTTTGAAGGACTAAGTACTACTTTGAAGTGCTCTTGTGATCACCAAGTAGACATTGACTTACTGTATGTCTGGGGGTGGAATGTCGGAGTTCTAATCCATATGTTTACAAACACACATCAAAGACTATCTAAATAACTACTGACACAATTTCATCTCTTCAATATAGTAATACTTTCCAAGCAATATCATTCTCTTCCACGTTTATTATGTAGTGTGAACAACAGCAGGCTGACTTGTGCGAGAACTTGTCATGTATTGTTCTATTTTTGTCTTGATAAATTTATAGTGCTATGTTTCTGGACTGCTTTATCTGTTATTGCTGTTAAAGGGATCTTGTCACAGTTTTGGGTGCCAAATATATAGACATTGTTACGCACCTACCATTATGTTAATAAACAAAGGAACACAAATTTGTTCTACATCCAAAAGATATACTATTTGTGTATTATTTCATGTCTAACAAATATATCGCCATGAGCATGGTTCTGGATGGTTTGAACACTTTAGCTAGTTTAGATGCGTAACAGGGCTGATACATTTGCAACCAAAACTTGTCATGGATTCGCTTTAAGTATGGTGGACTCTGCCTAAACCAGGTCGCTATGGGACTGACAAAATGTACTGGTTGTCAAGTTGTAAACCGGTGTACTGGTTCCTGAGTAATGACTTGATCATGCAATTGAGTTATATAACGAAAATGCCTGAATCGTCACAAATTTAGTTGCTTATGATAAGTTGTGAGAGAGGCCATATTATTAAAACATTCTATTCAACAATGTACTGGTTCTCGACTTAAAACCAATGTACTGGTTCTCGACTTAAAACCAATATACTGGTTCTCGACTTAAAACCAATATACTGGTTCTCGACTTAAAACCAATGTACTGGTTCTCGACTTAAAACCAATGTACTGGTTCTCGACTTACAACCAATATACTGGTTCTCGACTTACAACCAATGTACTGGTTCTCGACTTACAACCAATGTACTGGTTCTCGACTTACAACCAAT
>JAULBR010110425.1:0-10335 GCA_032355825.1 Melanodrymia aurantiaca | reverse complement strand
GTGAGGATTGTACACATACCATCAGGTAACACACGTAGATCTGCGGGTGGGAAGGGAGGTCAGCATGTGAACACTACGGATAGTGCTGTGAGGATTGTACACATACCATCAGGTAACACACGTAGATCTGCGGGTGGGAAGGGAGGTCAGCATGTGAACACTACTGATAGTGCTGTGAGGATTGTACACATACCATCAGGTAACACACGTAGATCGTCGCAACAAAATACTTCATTATTAATGACACCACGCTTTGCAATATTATGTCTTTCTGTACAGAAGGGGCGGGATCTCCATCAGTGTTTAGATGTCAAATGATTGATCTTCAGCAGTAAACATGTTAAAGTCAATGGGTTTTTCCTGTTCCAACCAGTGGTCCATATCAGTAACATCAAAGGCTGTGATGTGTTATCCCTTGCTGCTAATCGAGTAGCCTATGTGGCAATTGTGGAATACTTCTTAGACAATGTGTCAAAATAACTTCATTTGAGATCCAGCTGATTATGAATTAATTTATACACTCAAATGGTATTTGTAAACCAACAAACTTTCTTTAGAAGGAACACAAATTACTTTATTCCAAAGGAAATGCTGCATTCAGATAATTAAGGTACCCGGTATATACAATGTACATGTATAATAGTCATCCTTTAAGAAGTGTTTGTAGTGAGCAATAGTTGGAAATCTTATGTGGTACAGAGAATTGTGGCTATGGTCACTTGTGGACTAAGGTTTATTGCAGCTGATGTTGTGACATGGAATGGAGTCCGATCTGTTTAGTGATCTTGAAGATATTTATTTAATGAAGTTCTATGTTCTAATTTCCCCCGATTACTAGATTTTAAGACTATTGCTTATATTTATACCAATGACTATTATATTAATACGTCTTTCAGGCACTGTAGCTGAATGTCAACAAGGAAGATCTCAAATTAAGAATAAATCTTTAGCCTTACAGATACTCCGATCAAGGTAAGTACAATGTATATATCAGTGGAGTTCATTTGCGATGATATTTTTTACTGGATCATAAAGAGAGCATGCTTGTAAAGGCCATTGATAAACAGAAAACAACAAGTTAGCAGGTTGAAAATGAATAGGTCATTTATTAAATGCTAATTACATTATAAATATTATGTAATTACATATCATAATTTATATTGTATAACTTTATGATTAAACCAATGTTTCTGATGTGTAAGGATTGGAATGAGGTAAGGGTAAAAATTAACATCTATCTAAGCTTACAAAAATTACAAAAATACAATCCTTGAAATACATTAAATCACATTAAATCACCATAAATGTTACAAAGTTACAAAATGAGATAAAATGCAATAGTTGAAAGGAGGTGAAGAGAGAGAGAAGGAGGAGGGTAAAAGTAATACAGTAGTTTGGTTTACTTGTACATGTATATAAACATACGCATGCAGTTTTGCTGTTGTGATAAAAGTTCTTTTTACTGCATGGTACCAATGAGATTTGAATTCTTAACCTGTACTCTGCAAAACATATGGAAACATAGTTCCTCTTTGCTAAAACTAATAAATTACCCGGTATATAAAAATAATTGGAACAGTATAAAAAACATTAAAACAAATGACAAACATGCTTACCAGCCTGATGAACAGTAATTGAACCTGTCCAGCATTTTGGATAACATACCCAAACGACAGTTTTATGCTTACATACATGACAACACAATTAAATAACAATTTACAAAACAATGTAACTTTATAGATATCCAAGACAAAATATCTAAATCCAGACGATAATTATGTCAGTTAACATTATTTTGTAGACTGCATAGATGTTTATAATGGGATGTAAGATCTAGCTCAGTGGTTAGAGTATCTGCCTGAGTCCAAAGGATCGCACCTCCACAGTTGACCAGATAGAACCGATAAGATTTTTCCCGTACCTCCCAGTGGTCCACAACTGGTACCGGTACATCAATAGCTGTGGCAAGTGCTGTCCACTGCGGGAATGTGCATATAAAGGATCTATTGTTGTTGATAAAAAATAGTAGTCTATGTGATAACATGCAGGTTTCTCCTGAAACAATTAAGTCGAAATAATTGTGTTTGACATCCAATAGCTGATGATTATTAATCAATGTGTTCCATTGGTGTCATTAAACAAATAAATTTTATCTTTAGATGTTTATATTAACAAATATTTACTTTTATCCTGATCTGATCATTTGCAAGTCTTAACTGTAAATTATCTAATAAAGAGGCATTAATAAAGGTTTTTTTATAAGCTTATTTGCCGATCCATTTCCTTTTCATTATGAACATCTAACCAGACTGTATAACAATGTCAGCCGACTTAATTGTGGTCTGGATTTAGATCCTTTTCCTTGTATATATCGGTTTTATATAAACTCACATTTTATTGGTATTTCAGTATAAATAATATAAATAATTCGTATTTTGTTTCGACTTTTCAGAATTTATGAAAAAGAACTGGACAATCAACAGATGAAATACAAAGCGGTCAGAAAGTTACAGGTGGGAACAGCTGGACGGTCAGAAAAAAGTCGGACATATAACTTTACGCAAGACAGAATCACTGACCACCGCATAAACTACAGCATGTTTAACCTGAGTCATTTCATGACGTCTGGAGAGGATCTCGACAGTCTTATAGCCATGTTGTTACGAGAATCACAGTATGAAGGTCTCGATGACATTTTGCAAGACTTTGCAGAGAATAGAATTTAAAAAACCGATTGTTATTGATGATTGATTGTATCTGAAAGTTTGTGTCCCAAAGTAAAATCTTTATCAAAAGTGTCTTAACAAGAAGTACAAATGTGTGTAATATCTGCATCAATAAGGATGTAAATTGTTTTAGAGTCCCTCAGAAAGTGTTATGCAGATAACAGCATGTTAAAGTAGTGTAAAAATATTTAAAATACATTCAATTTCAGAACGTATCAAATCTTTTTAACCCCAGTATCACAGATTACATAGGAAATATTTATTACATGAATATCCATGCATTGTATATGGATAATATTTCTGATATTTGTTGATCATTAATGGTAACATTCTTTAGTACATCTGCTCGAATATCAGGACTAGAATATTGTTTGTGCAAATAAAAACGTATGTGCTTATACCATTCAAACTGCATGAAACTATATCCTATATTCATTTTCAACAACTATTATTACCGGGTGACTGTTTCTCATAAAAATGTTTTTCCAATGTCATGGTCTCCAGAAGCCATTAATTTATGAGATATTTGTCAATAAACAAACATGCGACAAACATATAACAAACAAGTTGATTAATAATAGTACATGTATCATTCACAATGGTTGTTGATATATTTATTCCACTGACTATTTGATTGAAAATGGTGAATATCAGTTGACTGGTTTGTTTTTTGTTGAACACACAATATCCCATATTATGCAGACCCAGCCAAGTTTATCAACAAATTATTAAATTTAAAAACTAAGGAATTCCGTTTTGATAAAATAAAACATCCTCAATATAAATATACAAATGTTAAAAGACTTTCTGAACATTTCCTCTGTCTTGTAAGTTTAAGTAAAATGTGTGTATAAAAATAGCGATCGCAATAAGCAATTGCCAAATCGTCTGTATTTGCCGATTGCAAGAATAGTAGCACAATAATATTTATAGCATACGACATCATGCACATCACACCAAATCCCAATGGTTTTTAATTGAATATTTTAAGTTGAAAGTGCAAGATATCGTGACAACCAATATTTCATAAATCACAATATCCCCACTGAATATTTCCAGAAGTACAAATCGTTAAGTTAATCTAAAAATAAATATATACTAAGGAGTGTGATTTTTCACATGCCTAAGCTTTTTAACATTTGCTCACTCCCCTGTAAGTACACCGGTATCTTTAATCCTGTTATAACATAGAATTTGTCTGGAAAAGTAGGCATTCTTTCTCATTGTGATCTACTCAATTCTCACCCAAATTAGCCAATAGATCATTTTTGAACAGTGAGCCTAACAATATTTTGTATAAATTAGCCTCGACACATTTTCCTGAAAAATGTCATTTTGATATAAACAAGGGGTTGGAATGTATTATTGTTCATCATCATCTGATTCTCTATACACAACAGCATGGCCATTACATGGATAAAACTCTGGGTCTTCCACTGCCAGGTCGTCCATGTTGAGATCTAGAGCCTGGAATATTAACATACATACATGAAGAGTGGTATTTATACGATACACCAAGTCTACAATGTCAGTAGAAGAAGTACTGGAACACATTGATTAGTAATAGGCAGTTATTGGATGTCAAACTTACGATTATAGTGACAATTGGTCACAGAGGAAACTGCCACATTGGTTACTCTTACTGAATAACAGCAAGGGATCTTTTATGTGTACTTTCTCAGACAGGATAGCACACACCACGACCTTTGATGGACGTCGAGGATCATCCGTTGAAATAGGAAACTTCCAATGGGTCCACTGAGGATCGATCCTTTGACTCGTACAACCAGGGGTGGATGCTCTTGTACTGCACTATGTCCCGTTCCAAATAACCATTAAAAAGATAATGGTCTTTTTGCTATATAAATTATGAAAATTTACACCTGCAAATATTGTCCGTTTTCCAGGTTTTATTGTTTAGTCGCATTAGTCATGGATGCATTAGTAGAACCCTCTTGTTCTATCCCACCATACATGTAATTCTGCCTTGGGTTCATCGTTGAAGGATTCATTTTTTCCCTTTCCAACCAGTAGTCCACGACTGGTACATCAAAAGCTGTGGTATGTGCCATCTTGTATGTGAGAAAGTACATATAAAACATCCCTTGTTGCCAATCTGAGAGTAGCAAATGTATGGGCAGTGGGTTTCTTCAGAGACAATGTGGTGAAATCACTCCTGTTAGACATCCAATAGTTGATGGTTAATTAATCAATATATTTCAGAGATGTCATTAAACAAATGATATTTTATCTAAGGATCAATCGTGTATTCTCAGTACAGTTCTGGAATTGCATTTGCAGACCCATCATCACTCCAGTTCTCTACAGGAAACCGGTTATTTAATCATTTTATGCTTTTCTCCTTGGAAATCACAATTTTCTAATACACAAATTCCGTCCATCTTTTTAAAAATAGTGTTGAAAGTATTTTACTTGCTCATTTTGAAGTGTTCCGAGTGTAGTCCATTTAAAATAATGTTTTGGCAAAGTAAGAATTGTGGATATCATAAAATGAAGTTTTATTTTGAGATTACATTTTTGTAATTATGTGTACGAATGATGCATTTTTATGTAAAACAATGTTTTAAGCGTGCATTTAGTTGGAAATATGAATCGGTTTTCATGTAGGCATGGGGTGGGGAGGGGGGTGGGTTGGAGATATTAAAATCCATGCTTTGAGAATAAACACTGCATGCTATAATTAATTCCATGCTAGATATAAATAAATATGCATGGTTTAATGGACAATTAAATCAGTTCTTACAAAATCGAAACCAGACGCATGTTGAGCAAAATCAAAGTCACTTGCTACTATAAACAAGACACCAATCCTTCAGATGAGTAATGTTTTGGACGTTGCATAGTCGTCGCCAATCAAGGCCCATGTCGATTATTGGACTGAATATAAGCACTTTTGTTTTGAAAAGATCCATTCCGATTTGGAACTATGGGTAGAATTGTGGTTATATCGACATCGTTTCACAAAAGTTGATCAGATTAATATTAGATTCTAAAATTCGGTTTCAATTAGGATCAAATAAAACCTCGTTGCACGTCACGTCCATGCGACCTTTAATTTGGTCAATAAACCAAGATCCAGGAAAACGTTATTGGCCATTTAACTCATCCCAATACATTGGCCTATTAACGATGTATACTATATTACGATTTGAAACTAAATCAGTAGCGATGTCCCGTATGTCCGCTTAAATGCCAATGTGTACATAGTGGTAAATTTGGACAAATACCCATTCCAATTAAAATAATTACCCCCCCTACACTCATCAAATAGTGTAGGTCAAAATGTAAATTTCTACAGATACTCTTGAAAAAGTCTAATATACAGACGAAATGTAGTTTCTTTTTTAAAGTGGATGGTTTTAGGCAAAGATTTTTGGTTTTAATTATTTCTACAGATGGAAGGTCAATTTGGAACATTTATCACAGACGGCGCTGTAAGAAACCACGGCCAGTGCCAAAACTTATTGTGATGTCGACGATACGACACTGGAAATTCTTATTATGCCATCGACGTAACTTTTGGTACATCCAGACTATTGTTACTTCCAACCGGTTACGTATGGCGCACTCTGTCGGATAAATGTTCCATATTGGCATTGCCTAAAATTGGATTCTGTAAAATCCTAATTGAAATAATGGTGGATTTTAGGTGCATTCCAATTTTGATATTGCTTAGTCTAAAATGTTATCCACACTGGATCCAAATCCGCGAAATCGAACTATAGCCGATTGCCACCCTTTTAGTGCACACAAAAAACAAATCGAGAAAAGTACAAAAAATAAGACACAAAGAAGAAATCGTGCAACTAATATAGAAAACATGACTATGGCAAAAGGTGAAAGCATTTATTTACTGAAAGCAATTAGCAAGCAATATTTTAATATCACATTTCCCAAGAATTCTAACATTTGGCATTTAATAATTGCATCAAAACTTCTATTACCTCAACACTCACCCCCAAAATAATTGACAATACTAAATATTTATAAACCAATAGAAGCAAAACTTGTATGTTATACTATATTCCCATCCTCATGAAATATATATTTATCATTTCTTATAAAACTAATAATTATTAGACCATAAACTAAAAATAAACTTCTTGTATTGGCTTATGCTTGAAATATATGAAAAAATATTACCCTAACAAAAATATTATATAATTATTATATCCAAGTTAACTTAAAATTAACTAGTGAAAAATCAATTGTTAGTTAAATGAATAATTAATCCTTAATGTTACCAAAACAAACGTATACAATCAATATTCTAACCTCAAAACAAACGATAATAATTAACTGAGAAAAACATAGCACTATTTTAACAAAACAAAATTTATACAGTAAAGTTATAATTGTATTCCTAATCTTTTTAATATACTTTAGAATTGAAACACAAAATATCCTCTGTCCACTCCCAGATGTCGTTACATGTAGTTTAGTTCAAATTAGTCCATTCCACTTAATATATAAATAAGTCACTCGTGTCCTACACTTTCTACTAAATGTTAATTTGTTATTAATCTCATCAAAAATAGCAGCCACAGAGTGAAATTTCATCCAGTTCTAATCCTTCCTATGTCCTTCAATCATATTGGACATTTCTATCACCTCCACTCTGGACTTTGGAACCTGACAACAGAAAAGAAATCCATTTAACAAATTTGATTATAAAGCCAGAATTGATTACTTTCCTCGGTTCATCTAATTACGTTATTCCTGCTTATCTTAAGTTTACCCAATATACATAAACAAATTACTGAATTAGTTTCTCTCGTTAGTAACACTTACTCTTGGTGTAAACTCGATTTAATAATCCAGTCGACACCCTGTAAAACAATCCTGATCAGGCCCCGTGCTTATAAACAATTTAAAGTCTAGACTTTAGACAGTCTGACTTCTAACTGGAAATCCAGACTTTAATCAAGCAAATTTGTCTTTATTAAAGACTAGATTTCTAGTTAAAGTCTAAAGTCTAGACTTTTTAAATTGTTTATAAGCAAGGGGTCAGATTGATGTTTTTCTATGATTTTCTATGACGAATACATTTAAGAGTTGCCTCCCTTCTATCAGTGTTATCCCAGTCATTTTTGGTTTAGACTGCAAACAGTTTTTCAATTAAACATCGACAGGGTCTTCGATTTTACTTTACACGTCAAAATGTCAATTAAATATTATCCTGTAATAGATAAGCTGAAAACTGCCCAGAGAGAAATCTTCAAAAATTCCACAGCTACTTCAGGTTTAATGTCAAGTGCTTCATTTGCAAATCTAAACTCCATATCTGCTTGGGGCAAAACTTGCATGCATTACAGCAGTTCTAAGCTATACAGAGAAGCTAAACTAATTAGAAAATCTTACCTTCAGTGACTGAAACAAATAACACAAAACAATGCAAGCATTGATGAAGTTAAGCCAATAAACTATTACTAATGGAATGAGCTTACATTAAAGAGAACACTTCGGATTACTGGTGCCACATTTTATCAGCTTTTCTACGAGTCTTAACTAAAGTGTTAGAACAATCTTGAAGCAATTGTGGAGATATATTTGTAAGATACCTATTGCACAATTTAAAGCAAAATGATATAAATTTATGCTTTTCATCCTAAATACAAATAGGTTTCTTTTCTCATTTTATTGATATAATGGCAAATGTGCAACAGGCCGTACTAGCTTATAAATTTGGCACCAAATCCCTTAGCGTTCCCTTTAAGCCATGATAAGAGAAAAAATAGAATCGAAATTGTGAAATTTAGATAGATGTTGTATACACAAAAACCTTCATGCATAGCTGAACGTGCATGCTAAAATACAGCTACAGTGATTGTTTTCGGATTTGAATCAACCTTGTTCACTTACAAGCCAGTTAAGTGGGGTAGTTAACAGGAAGTCTGTGGCAAATCCTAGTGCTTCTTGGACATACGCAATTCTCTCCCTTGTTTGCTCTAGCATCCAGGATGGAAATTCTTCAAATCGATTTTTCTACAAAATAAAAATGCAATTTTATCGTGAAGTCGGGGCTAAAAAGGTTAAATCAATATGGCCATTTTCTCTTGGGTAACAAGTACTTCGTTCTATTGTCCTCAGTATATACCAGTCCTCCCAATCAGTAATCCAAGACTGGTATTTTAAAAGTTGTATATAGATACTGCCCTGTGATGCTTATCGAAAGAGTAGGCTACGTAATGTAGCAAGTATCTTCTGTAGACCACTTATAATAGCTACATGGTAGATAGAAGAGGATGACTAGATAGGTCCCATTCCCATAAAAGGGTGCTTTTTCGATAAATTTTATTTATTTATTTTACAATTGAAAAAACATGCAGCCATTTTCTGAAGACTTTAAGTGACACGAGTGGATAAAGTGCTATTTTGAATTAACTTTGTCCCCATCCTAAAGTATTTAATGGAGTCGGCCCTTATCTGCTGATCATAGAGCATGGTGGAGCATCATTAAACTTTTCTTACAAAATTCTATTGTTAACAAATGTTGGTCTATCAAATGTCTAACAAATGAATTTACCAGTGCTTCACAAATGAATTTACTAGTGTTATAAACAACTTGACAAACCTTGACAAACACAATGTAAATATCTTCTGCGTATTTCTCTGCCTGTATTAACTTCTCCCGTATGTGTTCAGGTGTGCTGCTGATGTACGTGGTTACTGAGCTGACGTTGTGTCGAATCTGCTGTGTCAATCTGCGAGCTAAAGCAATAGTCTTCTCTTCAGTTGTCTGCAACAATCGACAATCATTGTAAATGTCATGCAATACAGAAATATTGCTACGCCCATAAATTTTCAATATGAAAATTACCACCATGAAGTTAACCGTGGTGAAAAACATTTAACTACACCACATTCATTAATTGATCACCGATTATTTGAGGTCTTAATGCCTCAGAATCCCACTGCTGCCACTGTGGCAGATACGCAGCAAGGGATCGTTATATCACCTAATTAAGATAAGGTCGTAAGTGACAATGGTGTTACATTGTCACTTACGACCTTATCTTAATTAATGACGATATGCATTTTCTTACAGATGAAATAAACTTTCCGGTACAGTCGTTGATCACTGGCAAACAAATCTTAACATTTCAAACAGTTCTACCGAGAATTGATCCTTAGACCCCGTACACTACCAATTGTGCTGAATACATTAGTGTTGTGGAGTCGAATGCAAAAAACCATCAAATTAGTATAGTGTGTGTCAGCTTGATTTCATAGTAAAGCTCTGTATAGATCATTCAATTCCTCATGACGATCCTCGGTTCAATCATGTACATTTTAAAGGGGTTGTGTAGTGTCCATCATTTTCAATATTTACATGTTTACAGCAACATCCGATACGTATAAGACGTAAATCACAAATACACACCATGTAGCTTGTCTAGTTATAGAAGGATGCTACAAGACACCATGTCTTCAACAGGTATATTGTACCACCCATGTCTCATAATCTATTCAGTTATTAACAATGTATAACTGGACATAGGTGCTCCAGATTTAATACAGCCGACTTCATCCAATACATTCTATACAGATTGACAAATCAACCACCCTAAATAAGATTGATTTGTCT
>JAULBR010110414.1:0-10335 GCA_032355825.1 Melanodrymia aurantiaca | reverse complement strand
CTGCAGTCAACACACTGTAACGTTATAAGCGCGTATGACGTCACAAGTGTGTAATAAAGATATCTTTATTACACGTGAGCTTCGTATGGAATTTACGAACTCGTTTATGCTTAACTACATGGATAATAAATAATGCATATTAACTGACCTGTGGGTGCACGTATGTATATTAACTGACCTGTGTTTCTGTTTCAGGTTGTTGGAATCTTGTTCGCGTGTTGCCTAGCACGTGCTATTCGTAAGGAGTATGAAGTCGTCTAAAAGAAACACTCGTTCTGTTATTCGAGATTGCAACCTGTTCTGCTCTACTGTTTTTATAAACTGTCTAAAACGAGAAATATTGAATAAATTAACATCTCTTAAAATTCTACATGTTTGGATCTTCGTTCGACTGTGGAGAATAGTAATTAATGATCAACTAAAGAAGAAAGTGTCTGAAGATAATATTGAATGTAATATATTAAAAAGTGAGTTGATCCCGTGCACTGCTGATGCATTGTGGGAATTTCTGAATACATTATAAAAATTAGATTAACATTTTCAAATATTACACATTTCAAATTGTATTCTTTACACCATGAACTCTTCGTATCTACCGTTGTATTTTGATTCTATCAGATGTCATAACGATCATTGTGATTGGTTGTTATTTGGGTCTATTTTGATTCTATCAAATGTCACTTATAACAACCATTGTGATTGGTTACTATTTTGGTCTATTTTGATTCTATCAAATGTCATTTATAACGATCATTCTGATTGGTTGCTATTTGAGCTCCTTTCCATCTGGACTTGCAATTGGCTAATTACAGAAGTTATGACCCGTGTGTGGTGATTGGCTACAGTGGTGGCCTCAACCAAACAGTCGCCTAGGCTTCAGCAGATCGCCAAAACCTCCTAGGCAGATCACTGACAAGGATCTAGATGAACATTATTCTGGCTGGACGACCCTCTGACTATAACTAGAGATATATATATCCAAAACTGACATCCATACCAGGCCAGTAGCCAGGATTGTGAGGGGATGTTGTTTAGGCTTATGGACGACCCTCAGACTATACCTAGAGATGTATCCAAAACTGACATCCGTACCAGGCCAGTAGCCAGGATTGTGAGGCGGTGTTATTTAGGCTTATGGAGCCAGTGATGTTAATTACTGCCCATGCCTAGACACCTAACCATGCCTAGGCGACTGTTTGGTTGAGGCCACCACTGTAACTGACATGCATACAGTCAGTGTTTCAACTAAACTAAACGTGCTGGTCTTTGAAGCCACAGCCAACTGACTCAGTAGTTTTGTCCCGTTTGTTGTGGACTGAAGAATTGGGGACCAATTATTGAGGAAATTTGTTTGTAACAAGTTTGATCTTTTTTAATAATATGTTTATAATGTGAAGATAATCCATTACTATACGTGAGCTGTTGTAAATAGTAAACAATTGTGAAACAATCTTGAGTGGCAGTCACTTGCTGGAAGTTTTCAAATGTATGCTTCTTTTTCTATCAAAACATCTTTGTCTGACCAGCGTTTAATCTACTATACTAGGGGAATTCCCAATTTGAAAAACATAATTTCCCAGCATTTGTGCAAAATCTGTCTCTATTGCAATGAAAAAATAACATCGCAATTAAACGACCAAATCCTACACTGTCCCAAGAGAAACATATACATACACGCTAAACAAAATTGAACATCAACTAAACAACATTCCCAAGTTATTATTTATAATGACTCATTAAGAATCAGTTATGATTTCCTAATGACGTAATTTCCTGGTTCTAATGACTAGCTATAGCCCATTCAATCATGAAAGAAGTTAATATTGATATATTTTGAATGAAAAAAAACAATAAAAAATTGTGTAGAAATTAGAATAGGGATAACACTAAGTGTTTTCCGGTTTGACGACACAGTGGTTTTACCATTGCAAAATTGATAGTTTTCCTCGTCACCAATAAAACTAAATTTGTAACTGTAAAACCACCGATATACGTCGTCAAATCGGGGGAAAACGATGGGGTTATCCGCTAAATAGGTTATGCTTAATTTTTCACGTGCGTAGATTAGGATAATATTTCAATAGGAATTTCATTTCTCCTTTCTGTTGGGGCCTTATTGTATTTGATTTTCCTCGTGATGATAGGAAATTGTTTAGTATTTTATGTCTATTATTAAACATTGTAAAATCACTTCTGTCTTACTGTGCTGTTTAACATTTTTTTGTTTTCAATTTAACAATTTCAATGTTATTTGGGCGGGCTCGTTATATTTGTACAGCATTAAGTGTGGACGTTATATTTTTCTAATATTTGTAAGCAAATTTATTTTAGACTAAGTTTTTAGTGTAAATTTATTAAACAAATTTGATATGCAAATTTTAAAAGTTATTCTGTTTAAAAGACACTATTTGGACATGTACTTATATTGTTTATAACCGTCTTTGAAATTTGTTATCAAAAGTTAGTTGATCTAAATTTTATCATTGTTACATCCAAATGGTATTTCTGGTTGGATAAATGTTTTACAAGATATATACATAATTATTAAGGTTTATTATACATAATTAGGGCTTATTATATGTAAATCAGACTTACTGGGTTTAAAAATAGAAAAGAAACCTTGTATTTGGTAACATTTGTTTAGTCTGCGATTATTGTTTTCATATTTACCCGGTAATGTTGAAAATATATTGCATTGATTTATTTTGAGAATATTTTTCAAAAAATTTAATTTGTAGATATTGCTGTGAAAATAGATTTTGACTATTCACAGAAATAGTGTGTAACGTGTCTCCGTTCTATGTCTGTGATATACAGTCTATGTATATTAATGTTTATATTATATATGTTTACACACGTATAATTCACTGTAATTTGAAATGGTTGACATCATTAGTGATGCTAATCATTGCTGAAGTAGATGCTAAATCTGACTTGCTAAGTACAGTTGTACCATGTGCAATAATATATTATTGCATGTACTGTAATAATTTATCACTACCCAGGTATACAATAGTAACCAGGTCTTGGATAGAACCCCGGTCTACAATAGTAACCAAAGTCTACAATAGTAACCAAGTCTACAATAGTAACCAAGTCTACAATAGTAGCCAGGTCTACAATAGTAGCCAGGTCTACAATAATAATTATGTCCTAATTGTTTACCTGAAACTATTTTAATTAAACATTTTAGGTTTTTTTTTCTTTTTAAATATATAACAAAAACATATATTCTACCATTAATTTTTTACATTAATGTATAAAACAATTGCGAGTAAATAATAAAATTGTTTATTTGCATGTGTGGGTTACTATAAAGAAAACATTTAACTTGTTATGGGATTATTCCTAGATTATTCCCTCTGTAAATAGTATTAGTAGTATAGTTAACATCATTTTAACTGTTAGCGTAGTTAAACATAGATCCTTTCTAAATGTTGTACTCAAAATTATATACATGTAGGTGATATAATTATTATATAGAAATGAAAATTAAATAAAAAAGAATGGTTATGCATGTTTCGCTTTCAATCTGGGTCATATTTCATAGTGATCATCCGTATTAATCTGTATCCATGGCGATCTTCGGTAATCCGCCTCCATGGCGATCTTCGCTAATCAATTTATTCACTTTGACCTTAGGTCTCATGGCCTTGACATTGGCTCATGGCCTTGACATTAAGTCATGGCCTTTGATGGCGGACCATACCAAAGTTGGAGGTGTCTAAACCGTCGGTGGATATTAAGGCTTGTAACAAAATGCGTGATTTTCTGTGTTCCCAGATTTTGTGTGTGCTTGAACAATGTTTGTTTGTTTGTTTGTTCGTTCGTTCGTTCGTTCGTTGTGCTAAATGTCTGTTAATTTGGTCCATTCATCAATCAGACTCATTAATTCTATTTCATCGTTAATGCTTTCATATTTCACTGAACTTCCACAAAGAGTATAATATTTCACGGTTCACTTGTGTTAGTTTGGAGCCAATAATTATTTCCTTTTAGCCAATTCAAAGAAAATGGGGTACCGGTAATTTTCAGACAAATGTTTTTTTTTGGAAAATGGCTACTTTATAATAATACATGTACATATTGTTGTCCAATTGCAAAATATTTGAGCCGAACATGTGAAAGAGATTAATTATTGGCTAACTTGGCTACGTGAACGTACAGGATGAGCTATGGTATTTACTCTGGTTGATAAAAGTGAAACGGAAATCATTAATTCATTTTGTTTCAACTATAATCTCTAGACACCTATTTATGTGTTAAATAACAAATGCTTTCTTTTTATATATATATATATATAATTATATAAATATATTATGCAACAGTTTGGACAATATTATAGTTGAATATCAACATGTTATATATTTTTGGGGAATAGTTTCTTTTTTCTTCTATCTATAAATATGTCGGTTTACTTACATCATGTAACTACAGGTTTCATTGGTATTGAAAACGCGTTTAAAAACATGTCATTCGGGGATAGGGTATTTGGTGATGTTTTTACAAATGCCCTATTGAGTGAATAGTTTGTGATTATTCTAAACCGCTGAGGTTTCCCCAGAGCCATAATGAGTAGAGGGCCCCTACTCCTTACCTGATTAATTAAGGGCTTTGATTTAATGTAATGGTATTGTAAGGGCCTTAAATTCAGTTGTCTGCGCCTGTACAATGTATAATGAATGCATAATCTATCAAATTTGTGCTCATGAATTTTACATAAATTTATAATATTGTTCGTGGATTTTGAAAATGTGTGCGAGTGCGTTAAATCAATCCTGCTTAGAGGTCTGAGGTTGTTACCTGTGTGCATCACGGCTCTTACACCCCCAGGGCCCAGTTTTATGAAGCGATCTTAGCGCTAAGATGATCGTAGGTCACTTTAACCCCGTTTACGGAATGAAACGAATAGCCCAAGCTCGGTTTACGGAATGAAACGAATAGCCTAGGTTCCGTTTACGGAATGAAACGAATAGCCTCGGCCTCGTTTACGGAATGAAACGAATAGCCCAAGCTCGGTTTACGGAATGAAACGAATAGCCTAGGCTCGGTTTACGGAATGAAACGAATAGCCTCGGCCTCGTTTACGGAATGAAACGAATAACCATGGCTCGGTTTACGGAATGAAACGAATAGCCCCGTTTTACGAAGCGATCTTAGCGAAGATGGTGATCTTAATTTCCTAAGATCGACAGCTCGTTTTACTAAGCCATCTTAGATACATACGATCGCTGTGTAAACCTGCGGGGCCCTGGGTAGCAATGTAGGGGCCGACCTCGAGATCAACGTACAAATATGCAAACCTATCTGAGAACCTACCTTTTCTTTAAAGCACATAATTATTGTTAATTATTTCCTCCCCTGAACTAAACTATACTGACGTCCAAAAGAAACTATACCAAGAAAAATATTTGGATTCCTTTATAATTTGGATTACGGAAATGAAATGGTTGCTCGAATATTTTCTCCTTTTATGGAATGAAATTTTGTTCATAACATGCCAAAACACCACTCTCACGAATATATCTTTTGAACGTGCAACATGTTTAGGTTTTTCTTCAATAATCTCTCAGCGTCTTGGTATAGTTTCTTTTGGACGTCAGTATAGTTTTCACATGTTGGTGTAAATGGTAGTGCTGTCTATACAGCTATCGTGTACTTACTTCCTTACACGGATCTGGAGAACTTTACGATCGGGTGCCTTGCTCAAATGACATCGTTAAAAGACCAACCAACCAACGCATGGTTGTCTAGCATTCGATGTCAAAAGTACGGGTTGCAATTCTTTATGAAAACGGTTCTATACATTATTTTTTTAATCTTTGGTGCAAGTCCATTGCATTTAAAAAAATTTCTTAGCTCCATTGTCAGATGTTCAAACATTTGATATTTCTGAATTTTATTTATTTTTTGGATTTGTAAGTCATTTTACAGGGGCCGCGAAGCAAGTTAAAAAGTAGGGGCCAACGTGAAATTTATATTTTTAAAAAAAACTTAAAAAGACATTTTGGTCTAACCTCCTCGCCCCTGCGATTTTTGGCCCGGATTTAATAGTGCTATTAAAGTTTACAAAACTTCTATATAACTTACGCAAAAAGTATTTAAACTAAAACATGTCCCAACAGATAGCTGAAAGAAAATCAGTTGTATGGTGAACATCTACATTTGTCTCTTGTTGTTACGTCCTACCACATTTTACTGAATTTTGTATCGGCTACGTGTATGTTGTGTTATCAACATTGGTATATATAACGTGTCATTTGATTGGGTTGTTAAAAAACATTCCAGCCACTGACAATAACGTTACAAAAATATGACGTCACACAATGTAAACATGACGTCACACAATGTAAACATGACGTCACGAGTATCGTGTGGAACTAGGTTTTATCATTTTTCAGAGTTCCATGTTTTGAAAAACGTTTAAATAGAATATTAAACTCGCTATCGTGTATTATCACGTTTAAGTCCATCGTGAAATAATGTTTATTTTATTCGCTCGCTAAAGCTTGTGACAAATGCAAATTATTTCACTTTGGATTTAAACTTGATAATTACAGAGAAGCTCGTTTAATATCTATAATATATATTTAAAAGTAATTTTGTATGGTATAAAACAATTATTTTAGATTTGTTATAAATAGAATGGTCCACATTTTGTGATTTAAATTTTTTTTTGCTATCTAAATCTATTATCTGTATGGTGCATTTTTTCTTTTATAAGCGAGTCTCTTAATAATTGTTGTGGTATATTTTTCATTTATCACAAATTCTGTTCAACTGTTGATGAATAAAAGAATAAATCTATTAAAATTTCAAGTGTGTTTTTTTTGTGTGTGTTTGAGAACTGCTGACACAGGAGTTGATACCACAAGTGAGATTCGAACCCGGTACCTAAGTTTCACGACCTTGATCCACGTTTCCTATAATTATAGTCCTCGTCACAACATTTGTAGTATGCTTTTCGTAGATAACTTTAGTTTCGTTTAACGTAGAAAAAAAAGGTAATTTTTTTTAAAAATAAGTCCTATTTTTGTGTCCAAATTATATAACTTTTGGTTAACAAATAAAAATATTTTAATACAAATACATGTACATACAAAATATCGTCAGAAAAATCTACTATTTTCAATGGCTGACGATTTTTTGTATGTATTTGCATTAAAATATTTTTATTTGCAAACCTAAAGTAATATAATTTGGACACAAAAATAGGACTTTATATTAATTTTCAAAAATGTTTACCTTTTTTCTCTACGTTAAACGATCTACGAAAAAAAATACTACAAATGTTGTGACGGGGACTATAGACTTAAAACGCATTCATTCGGTGGAATTGTTTGTTGGCTAGTGTGTTTTGAAGTTTTTGTCTGTACATTACAATGCAGTACATGTATATCTTTCTGATTTCGTGCTGAGGTTCACTGCTGAAATGTTGCGTAATGATTACAATATTTGCTTTGTATCGGCACGTGACAGTTTGGCGCTCTGCCAATCAATTCGACCTGATTATTGATGTGTGTATTAATATTTAAATCCGTCTATTTAGCGTGAGCAAACCACCATATCTGATAACAACGTGACTATTGTGGTGTATCGTTGCGTGTGTTTAATAATAGACCTTACACGTAGCACGTGCATGTGAGGGTGTCGCAGTCCAAGAAAATATTCTTAAAATTTCATATAATTGTTTTGTTTACTTTATACACTGTAATAATAATGAATTGTGTTTATCATCTAATTATATCCAAGAAAAGGTTTTAAATTTCCTTCTTTTTTTTTTACTTTATAATAATATAATTATATTCAACTTGTGTTTCATTATGCATCACACCCCACTCCACCCTGTTCTAAATTGGCCCCAGTTAAAATATCTCGGTAGTATTAAATTATCAATTCCATTGATTATAATCATTATACATTATAACTGATCACGGCGTTTGTTATAGGTGCAGTTAGTTAAATACCTTATTTACGTGTTAGGATTGTCACGGTGAAGGTGTGTTTAACGTCTACGTTCAGATCAAGCCGCCGCAGGGCTGTGCCCCTGCAGTGGCGGATCCAGAAAATCTATTTAGAGGGGCCCAATGAAGCATCAAAACCAACATGTAAAAAACATGAAAATTTATATATAATAAAATTATAACTCGCAAAATTTAAGACCCCCCGCCCCATGATCCGCCTCTGCCATGTTTCCAAGACTGAAAAGGGTGTGGTGGGTGAGAGGCTAGGAGAGGGAGAACAGACACCCGGCTGTAACTCGCAATAATAATATTCTCAACCAGAGATTTATCCCAAAAAGAAATGAGAGCGACACAAATTGCATGTTGTGATTTGGACGAAGTTGTTTGAACGGTTTGGCCAAAATGTTAAAGGGTCGGATAATAATTGTTGGAATAATATTTTCGTTCTGTGAATGCGACAAGTGGTTGCTCGGATTGTGAAACGCTCGCTGGCTAATCACTATATGTGTATAGGACACGTGACGTACATGTGTACGCCTAACAAGCTGCCCTTCGTTCAATAGCGCGGGCGTTCTGCTACCGATACAAACAATTTGACTGGTACGCGGGCCCGTAGCCAGGATGGGTTGAGCAGGGGGGCGAACACGTTTACTGGTGGGGCTTATATATATAGAAAAAACCCAATATATATATAGGTTTTTTTTTCTTCTTTTTCTCATGCGCGGGGGGAGGGGCGAAACTATTACGCGGGGTGGGCCTGGCCTCCCGCGCGCCCCTTGGCTACGGGCCCGCCCCGAACCCCTCTAGCATTCTCGCGCCATTCGGGCGCTCGTCTCGGTTGCCTTCGGCAACCTCATAGTTAGTATGCCTGTTCACACTGCCCTTGTGATTTCTACTTTGAAAACCCACGATAATATTACTACAGTTCTCGTGATTTCACGGTCGACTCTTTACATACCCTTACTTTCTCTTAAGTGACCCCCTTTGTTAGCACCCCATCCTTACCAAAATCCTGTTTGGCCAGCCCTGTTCAAGGTGCAACACTTGAACAACCCTTATATAGTGTTTATATTTTGAATTTTACAGCGATATATTTACTGTGTTATGCAAGTAAGATATATATCACACCGGAAGTAGATGGATACACCTATCTGGTATGCAATAAATTAGTATCTATAAGGGCACTAATTGTGCTTCACTGTTAGCCGATTTGTTTCTCTAGATGTATATGAATCAGAATTTATAATTATTCTGGACAAGTCGAAACAAGGGGATCTAACAAAGAAGTTCAATTTTACTTTCCGGTATATTGAAGATCTTATATCTTTCGATAATAGTAGAATAGGTTTTACCCATCTGAGTTGATAATAAAGGAACATGTCTAATACTTTGACCCTTGCAAAGAGATTCAAAACAACAGGGGCCTCTACACAAAATTGTATGATAAAATAGTCCAGCAGCCAGGCAGTCATTGTTTGCCTAACCTTGCGAAAATACCCCCAGACCAGGTTATTGTTGATTTTGGTAGAGAAAGTTATGTAGAATCAGAATCTGAATGATGTCCAGCTGGCATCATTGAGCATTATTAGTTATTCAAGATGGCCGCCATAGTATAAAGAAACACACGAACTTGTATATATTGGATAGTTTTAGTCCGATTTTCTATTGTAATACAACTTCTTGAATTGTTTATCGATCATTAAATCCACCATTGGTCATTTTATGTTATTCCAGATGGCCGCCATAGTATAACGAAACACACACAATTGTATATATTGGACAGTTTTTGAATGTTTAATAGCAATATATCTTCAAACTATGACTTTAATCTAGTATGACATCTATCATGTTTCTCAGAATAGCACACAAACAAATTCTTGGTGTAAAATACTGTCAAGCATGTGCAGGGTTTTTTATATGTTGTTTTTGTTCTCTTATTACTTCTTGTTTGTGTTTTATTTGCAGATTATGACGAATGCAACACCATGCCATGTGGAAATAACATGTATTGTATGAACAAAGCTGGCTCTTATAGATGCCGGTGTAATAGGGGATACCGTTTTAACCGCACAGCTAATATGTGTGAAGGTAAATATACAATGTTACATTTATTGGCTATTACCAACATCGCGTGGCTGGTATGAAATCAATTACTTAAACAAATATAGTCCAACCATGGACTTAAAAGCAGTATTGTATTATTAACAGAGACAAAAAACCTAAACTTAGCAACAAATAGATATATTTACCTATTTATTACCATTATATATACCGGACTCCGTAGAGCAGTGGGTTACCGGCCTCCGTGGTGCAGTGGTTAACGCTACAGACTTCAGGCTGGTAGGTACTGGGTTCGAATCCCATTCGTGGC